>JAVQJD010091232.1:0-30000 GCA_036023655.1 Nannoperca australis
GTGTGTTTGTGTGTGTGTGTGTGTGTGTTAGTAAGTGTGTGAGTGTGTGTGTGTGTGTGTGTGTGTGTGTGTGTGTGGGGTCCACACTCACCCCGGGGCCGGCCTCCTCTCCTCCGGACTCCTCGGGGACTCGAGGCCCCTGAGCTCCAGCTGACAGCTGCCCTGCCGCCTGTTAATAACCACAGGGTGCAGTTACACACTGCGGCCTGCAGGGGGCAGCTCGTTGAACTCTCTCTCACGCTGTGTCTGTTCCACAGACTGGATATAAAGATCAACAACATGACAGCTCCCTAAATGTTCAGCTAAAACATCTGGATCACCCCCTGGTGGCTGGTTGTAAAACATCAAGTGGAAAAATTCCTCTGACCTGAAACCCTGACGTTAACATAAATATAAAATGTTCCGAGCTGAGAGTGCGATCACGAGACTGCTTATGTAAAATATCCTGACGTTAGCTTCAGCTGAAGACGTAGTGAAGGACTTGTACTCACAGTTTGTTCTCTCCGCTGGCTCCTCTGACTGTTGACGCTCACGATCTCAGTCTGAGAGCTCGACTGAGAAATCCCCTCGAAGAAAGGCCTGTCGATCAGATTTCACAGCTCAGCGTCAACAGACAACAAACTCAAGAACTTAAGAAAGAAACAAACAAACAGCGCTTCCTGTGTTCAGCACTGCGCTGATGTGACCGCGGAGTCGAATTGATGCGATCATGAAAACGTCAAAACGTCTTCACCAAACGTGATTGGCTCAGCGGTTTGAGAGACCAGTGACATCATACAAGATTAATGTGGTCGTGAAGCTTGTGTTGCTGAACTGGTGAGCTCGGGACTGCTTTAGTGAACTTTACAGACTTGACCCGAACCACAGTTTCATTATCGCTTTACAAGCTGCTGCTGAAAGATCATCAGAAACCTGGATCAGGTGTTCACCTGCCACAATGTCCGGGACAGAGAAAAACATTTCACTGCTGTGTAGTAACATTAGAAAGTCTTCAGATTCACGAGTCCGTCTCTTCAGCGTGGACGTGGATGATGGACAGCTGAGGTGTGCTGCGGTTCTGACCTGAGTTTGGGTTTGGGCGTGCTCACGATGCTGTCGTTGTCGTCCAGCTCCGGGCCGCTGTCGCTCTGGTTGTAAACCTCCAGACTGTCGTACAGGAGGTCCAGGTCCTCCTCAGCCTCCTGACTCTGACCCACCGGATCTGATTCCAGAACCTGCATGACACAGGTGGTCAGCCGGGGGGGTTCATACACCAGGAGGTGACAGAGGTCTACTGGTGAAGATCTGACTTCACATCTCATTGATTATAACTGCAATGATAACATGTATATATATGTGTAATATATATAGTCTACAGTCTTTATGCTAAGCTAAGCTAACCAGTTGCTGTGGTATCAATCTGAACACTTGACTGTCAGCAAGGGAAGAAATGTGTTCCTTAACAAACGGTTTCTTTAATAATCAGTGAACTTGCCGTCTTCATCCATACGATACAGTGACAAAAGACAGCACTCACTTTCATCCATTTCAACAAACATATGATGCCCTTGAATATTTAGGATGATCCTTGAAAAGCCTTTAGAGTTGAGTACAAACCTCATCTGTGACCTTGAATCTTTTCAGCAGAGCCACAAACTTCTGTTTGAAGTTCGGTTGCTGCAACAGAAGAGAAGTGAGACACGTTTTTTTTTAGGATTTTTCATTGTGTCACTTCATGAAAACTAAACACATGATTTAAGTCAAACTGATGTGGTGTCAGCAGCTCGCAGTCTGACAGGATCTGATTGGTCCTCACCTGCGTCAGAGAGGCTGTTCGGAGCATTTTCCTGCGAGACTTCTTTGTCTTTCCCTGGACGTCGTCCTCATCATCATACATGTCCTGAGAAACAAAGACGAGCTGTGATTCTCAAAACAAAACGCAATAATACCAAAAACATGTGGAGTTGAGTGTTAAAGGCTAACATGCTAACAACCAAAACATTACTATCAACACGTCAATATCCATTGTATCAAAAAGTCAGAATGATAACTTGTCCTTATAGCAGAATGCTAATGTTAGCATTGACCTCAAAGTATATTTTATTCTGATGAAGGTTCATCCAGCTGAGCCTTACAGTCTGAGTCTGAGTGGCATCCCTTTGATTTAGGCAACAACATGAGCTGTTAGCTCCACCTGTGCTGTGAGACATGTGTGTCAGGTATGCTGACCTGAGGTGGGACCGCGTCATCACTTCCTTCCTGTTCGGAAGAGAAGCTGTCGTCGTCCTCCCAGTAGTTCTCCAAGTCAGGAGAGCGATCTGTTCCACAAACACACAAACTGTAGATACACCGACAACTCAGTGAAATAACCTGAAGTAATCTGACGTTGGTCTTTAGTAACATGTGGTGGTCTTGTTTCTCTGTGGTGGTCTTGTCTCTTTGTGGTTGTCTCGTGTCTCTGTGGTGGTTGTGTTTCTCTGTGGTGGACTTGTGTCTTTGTGGTTGTCTTGTGTCTCTTTGTGGTGGTCTCGTGTCTTTGTGGTTGTCTCATGTCTTTGTGGTGGTCTCATGTCTTTGTGGTGGTCTCGTGTCTCTGTGGTTGTCTCGTGTGTCTGTGGTGGTCTCATGTCTTTGTGGTTGTCTCGTGTCTTTGTAGTGGTCTTGTGTCTTTGTGGTGGTCTTGTGTCTTTGTGGTGGTCTCATGTCTTTGTGGTGGTCTTGTGTCTCTTTGAACATTGAGACACTGGAGATGAAGAGCATCCTCTGCACAGTCACTAAACACTTGATCACACTGTTCTCAGTATTACAGGAAACCGTCACATGCAGCTTCTGTTCTCCTGAAGCAGAGCAGCAGTCGCACTGAGTGAACTACTACGGCGACTGTGCATGACTGAAAGGTTAATGTATTATATATATATATATATATATATATATATATATAATAATAAATTTAATTATTATGAAGAAACAAATCAACAAAGATTATCATTGGATCAGAGAGGCTGTTTGTAACAAAAGTTACTGTTGAGAGCTCCTGTGTACTTTAGTTCCGACCAATCAGGAGCCAGTATGCAATGAGCACCTGATGCTTTCAGATAGACAGGAGGTCAACCTTACTGTTCTCCTACCCGAGGCCTTGGTCTTGTTGCCATGGAAACCAGCTGTGTCCTCCTGTTCGATTGGCTGGCTGGAGAGACAATGGACGCTCAGCTCCGCCGCACGCATCGAAGCATCCTTCAGGTTGCTATGGAGACCCAGGATGTGGGCTCCATCTGTCGGATGCTGCATCACCTGGGACAGGATACACACGCACACGCACGCACACACACACACACACACACACACACACATGCATGCACACACACACACACACACATCCACCCACACACCAACACAGAAGTGATGCTGTCTCTGTCTGAAGAAGAAATCAATCAACATGTTGCTCCTGTAGGCTGATGGAGTTTAAATGTGCAGTACAATAATTCAGATTGATGCGTCTTTGTTACAGATTAAATGTTTCACCACAGAAACACAGAGCTAGTTGCTGTAAGACAGCTAACCCTGGAGGTGGTGTTTTAATCTCATATCTGAGGTGGACGTGTGTTCCTGACTTTGGGAAATGTAAAGCAGACTGTGTGAATCATTGAGGACCAAACATTTGATCTGTGTTTGCAGTAACATTAGCATTAGCATTAGCAACCCGGAGACAAAACAGGAAGTGGGACAAAGGAATAAAATGGTCGGGCAGCACAAGGACAAAACTGCAGACTAGCAAAATGTGGTTTGTTAACAAGTGGCAACAAATGTCATAACAATCATTTATAGACAAGAGGCATGCAAGACACTTCCCACTGAGAACACATGAACGTTCAGTGTCCTGCCCAAGGACACTGAACGTTTATGTGTGTGACAGGTGGACAGAAGGACCTGGCGATCGAACCGCCAACCCTGCGATTAGTGGACGACCTGCTATACCTGCTGAACCACACCTGCCTGTCTAATGAAGGCACTTTATGCTTTTATTAAAAACCCTGTATAGACAAGAAACAAACAGTAACAAAATAAAATCCCCGGCCGGACCAGGACCAGGACCAGGACCAGGACCATCACTGTGGGTGACGCTTTACACAACAGTCTAATTGATTTTCATACAGAGTGAATGGAAGTCAACAGCTGCAGGAAGCAGAAGACAAAACACATTCAAGCCTCTGAGCTGGTCTGTAAAACGGTTAGCTGTGGAGTGACATTAATTAATTAAACATTAAAGCTATTAATTCACTTTTTATAACCAACTGTGGAATTCTTTCATCACCATCATAACATCATAACTCCTTCATCTTGCTCTTAATTCACATTAAGATAATTGAACTCGATGAGTCTGCAGTCCCCGTCCCTGTGTGATTACCCTGATGTCCTCCACCTGAGTCTCGTTAGTGTCTCCCTCCCAGTGTATTTAATCTCGGTTCTCCCCTTTCTGTTTGCCAGTTCGTCTCGTCAGCTTTTCAGTTCCTAGTTTGATTCCAAGTGTTTGTTTTGTTACTTTTTAGCAGTTTTTCCAAGTCTTATCTGCCATCTTCCATGAGAAGTGATTTTTGTTTCGAAAGACTCTCTGCGTTCGTTTGTGCCTTCTACCCTTCTTGGCAATAAACGTTTGTGTTTGTCTGCCTCTGAGTCTTTGGTCTGCATGTCTGAGTCTGTATTTCTGCAGGTATTTGATTATAAACACATGAACATGTTGACCTGATGGTGGCGCTAGAGGAAAAGATCTACAAAGTTATTACAGTTCATCCTGAGGGGAACATGAATGATGAAACACATTTCATCACAATCCATCCCATAATGGCAAATGCATTGGGCCAAAAAAGTGGGCAGACAGACAGACATAGCCACACTGCTTCCTGTCGTACCTCGGCCATGTTGATGATTCCCACTGCAAGGGTTTTGTAGCCCAGGATGGTTCGGTTCTTGTACCTCTTCCTCCTCTGCAGCATCACGTGCAGACGGTTCACATCTCGCTTCAGGAAGTGAGGATACTGAAAGACAGAGGGACACACGACTTCACATCAGGGCAGAAATAACTCTTATCATAAATGAAGTTACACCAGTGGAGTCACTCAAATCATTCATCCTCTGGGGAGCAGGAATATTAATCTGATGAAAGAGTCTGATGAGCTTATGTTTGAATATTGTGGATGTGAAATGATGAAATGTGGGACCTGCAATGAGAAGGTGAGCTCCAGGTCTGTGTCCATCAGGCCGTCTGGAGGAAGAAGATACTCGTTGGATCTCAGAGTCCGCTTGGACCCCTGAGAGACGGACAAGAAGACAGATCCAGGATCAGATCAATATTCACGATGCAAACCATCCGGCATGTGACTGCAACATGAAAAAAGTTATTCATGGATTGTGTCACTCCAATTATTGTTTTGTCTCACGTCTATTATGCAGTTTCAAAGTTTGGGAACTACAGTTCTTATAATGCTGTGGGGATGTAAACAGGAAGTGTATAATGTTACCATAGATTCAGTGAGTTAGCTTTAGTACCTGAATCTCTTAACGGTCACATGGCTTGTTACTGGAAGAATGAACTCAGTGCTTTGATTGTCTGCAGCAGCAGGAAACCTTTAGGAGGTCAGACTCAGCAGATAAACAGCGTAACTTAACAGATGCTTTGCAGAGAGTCGCCTCACCTGGATCTTAACAGCAATGATGACGGAACTGAGCTCTCGGTCCAGCTCCTTCAAAACAATCAGCCTCTTCAGAGTCAGACTGCACAACCTGGAGACAGACACGCCATCAGACAGCAGTGTATTTCTACACTTCATACACAGAAAAGGTTCCTGTCTGGACTCTGAAGGACACTGAGGATTCTTGAGTCTCTTGATATTAAGTATCTGTCAACCAAATCCCATCCAGGACTTGTTTATGTAGGCAAGGCAAGGCAAGTTTATTTATATAGCACCTTTCATGCACGGATGCAATTCAAAGTGCTGTAGATAGTTTTCTTCATATTTCACCGAGGCTGCAGGAACATTTCAGTCAAATATTTAGTCACATGTCCTCGGTTGCCTGTTACATTCTGTTGTCATTTGTCTCTTTCAGTCTGCATGTCTTGCTCATATGGAAAAGCGATGGGGGGGCTTTTACATGTTTGTGGCCAGGGGCCCATTGTGTCATAATCCATCCATGGGATTCATCCTCTGGGGACCATGAATGTGTGTGGATCCATCCAGATGTTGAGATATTTCACTGGATGAGTGAAAATGTTGACCTGCTGGTGGCGCTAGATGAAAATCTGAGAATGGCCAAAGTCATTCATCCTCTGGAGACAACGAATGTCTGGACCAAATTCCCTGGCAGTCTAATAGTTGAAATACTCTGAACCAAAGTGGACGAACCCACACTGGCATCCCTCAAGCTGAAGGCGCTTAAGTGAAAGCCAGATGTTCATCGGGTCTGAAGGGAAACCAGGGAACTGATGAGTCACTGCGTTTTAACCTTTTCTCCCAAAACACCGGAGGGGGGGGGTTTATGCAGGAGAATCTGACCTGACCTGTTACTCCCGGGATCTCATTACTGGAGGATAATGCTGTCAACAGCAGCCAAGAGGCTCTAATACCTGCTAATACCTGCTCACCTGCACGTGGATCTCACTGTGGATGTATAACTAATGTGACCTTGTGTGGTAAAGATTCAAGGTTTACATCTCCAGTAGGAACCATTCAGGAAACATGTTTTCTTGTTAAACCGACTTAACTGTAATATCAAACACTTTTCTATCATATATGTGTTTAGCATTTATTCTTAAAATCCATGTTTTATTTACTTTTCTGAAACACAGCTTCAGGGAAAATGTACAGAGGCTCAAGTTCCCACAGCAAGAATCACATGTTTAATAAGTGAGAAGACTGTTTAGTCTATCATCTCGTAACTAAATCACACGCAGAGATGCTGCAGCGTAGCAGCACTGTTCATATTGTACATATGTACGTTATTAAGAGCAGCCCACTGTTGGGCAACGTCTGCGTTTGAGTTTGAGTAACGTTTGATAAAATCAGTAAGCAGCTGTTTTAAATTACTGAGCCTTTCTTTCAAATGAAACTATATTTGTAAGACGTTTTTAAAAATGTACGTCTTCAGTAGGAACCAATGTACTTGGAGCTGAGAACCACAGACAGGAAGTCAGACAGTATTTACAGACGCACATGTTGTAGGTTTGTAGAATAACACCTGGTTTAATCTTCAATGTAAGAGCCTGCTGGTATCTTCATTTAGCTCGGTTCCAAAAAGGAGTGATCCTACAATGGATCCATGAGGAACGCCAACATCTAATCCTGAGTATCCTGTTAACAATAAGGTGAGACATCATTCACCTTCACCAAACTTTAACTCTCTGCTGTAATCTTTGCTGTGAGGACCAACAGGTTGCTGCTTCCTGAGTCTGCACGACTGTTTAAGAGGATTATCTCTGATTGGTGGAGTTTGTTAACCCTGTGTGGTCATACTGCTGCTAATCTGGCCGGCGACAGACCGGTGGGGCATCAGAGAGGGAAACTGATCATCAGCTGCCTCATTGATCTTCATCATTACATTACACTACATTTAGGCATTTAGCAGATGCTTTTATCCAAAGTGACTTCCAAGATGGAGATGCTGGGGATTGAACCCAGGACCTCATACATGCGAAGCATGCGCTCTACATAATGTGGTGTAATCAGTGATGTCATGAGTCTCTCCGATCTTAAGTCGGTTACAATGATGCTGATCCAGAGTTAGTGAGATCAGTCAGAGGCTTCCAGCACTTCCTAAGCATTCTGGGAGATGTAGTTCTCCATGCAGGCTCTGCGATAACTGACGAGAAGCAGCTTCATATAAACACAAAGCTGACGTTTCATGACATCCTCTTTTAATGCAGAGCAGTTGTGTGAGACTCACCTCGTGCATCGCATCCTGCCGTTAACTCAAAGCTTCTCTGCAGTTAACGTGACTTTTTCAGTCTGGATGCAACGAATCAGCTGATTCTACGACAAACATCTTGTCCCAACAACACAAATCTGAGCGATGGAGTGTTTGTGAAGAGTCTGAAGATGTCGCCTTCGATCAGGTGATTCATGGATTAACTGAGGAAACCATCGGTAGATTCAGTGGAAAGAGGGCTAACATCGTTTTTATTGTCATGTCATGTAAAGCTGCTGAGCTTTCGTCCAGCGGCTCTGACTGATGCCAGCACAGTCTGCTGATCACCATGTGACACTTTGGGAAACTTTGAGTTTGAGTTGATTTGCTCAGGTTGAAATGAAATTAACTGAATGTGCAGCCAAGATGGGCTTATTGATTATCTGTACCATAATAATCACATAAATTCACACTGTTCAAACTGTATAATGTGTTATGAGGGGGAAAGAATTCAAGAGTTCTGATGAAGCTGAAGATGAAGATGATCTGAGTCCGTTTAAAGTGATCAGAAAGATTTCCCTCCTTGTATCTTATATATAGAAAAGTGAATATTTGGTTAATATCATATTTGGTGAGAAAGCTTAGAAGGGTTTGTGCCAAATGTTCTCGCTCAGACTTTGTACATATATAAATATATATATATATAAAAAGATATATTTAAATTTAAATATATATATATTTATATATATGATGATGTCAGTTCTGAACAGTGCTGTGCTTTCAGGCTGCAACAACCTGATAATCAATAACTCAATCAATAAGCAGTGTTTTGGATGTGCTATCATCATGTCATCAGGTTAATGATGATGCATCTCACCTGTTCACCTGTCAGGACCATGGCTGGAGGCAGGGTCACTACACTGATGTTATTGTTGTTATTGATTTGTTAAAACGTCTCCATGACAAGTGAACAACAGCTGATGAAGGCCATGAGATGCAGCTGAAAGATCCAGTGAGAGGAGCTTCAGTTAATTTACATGTCTCTGTTGAAGGTTTTCTATAAACCTAAATCAATAAAGGTCAAAGGATCCCGCACTGTGTATCCAGTGAAATCATAGTGTATCAATAATAATATTTGTAAGGCAGACACGAACTGATACTGATCAATAACAGTGATCAAGTGATATCAGCTGATATCAGACCCTGCAGCTGAGGCTGTATTTGTTATAACAGTTTCTATTGTTATAACGAGTTTCCCTTCACAGCACGTGGAGCTTTAACCAGTGTTTATGTTGACTGGACAACGATAACAATAATACTGATAATAATAATAATGCAGTAATTACACACACACTCGGTGTAATAGAAACAAAGCGTTTGTTTTTGTCATGGAGCTCCCTGAACGCACCTTCCTCCTCTCACCGTGTTCAGGCGCTCCTCTCCGGCCGGACACTAATCCTCTTACCTGGGGACGCAGCTCGGAGAGGACCGGTCGATCTCCCAGGTCGCAAACAGGTTCATCGGCACCGGGACGCGGCCGTCGGGGTCTCCGGCATCACCAGACCCGGCGGTGAGGTCCGGGTCCGGTGGAAGAGCGCTCCCCCGGACTCCTCCTTGGTCCGCTGCCGTAGCCATCGTCGCCTCTCTGGGTCGGCAGGACGCCGTGATGCCGGCTGGGAGAGAGCGGGGCGGGGCTGAGGACTGAGGCTGATGGCTGGTGGAGGTGAGATGAGGAGGAACACTGATCCAGAACCAGTCAGTGCAGACCGGAACAGTTCAGAGGCACTTTGACTTTACTGTGTACATGTTTTGTTATATATACTGCACTACTGACAGATTCCTTTATAATATTATTATAACACACAGAGGCTCAGTGTAGACACACGTTACAATACAGTTTAATATCAATGTATTACTGTCTCGTTTAAATCAAAGAAATAAACTCCATTCTGATACATTTACTGACAGGTGAATGAATCGATCTCCCGCTGGACATAGTGCAGTAGGACCGTGATAACGCCGCCATCTGGTGGCCAAGCTGCTATACTGCAGCCGCCTGACTGTCGGCTCTGCTGCCAACTTTGGGATATAAATATATTTAAATTCACCCTGATGACCAATGAAATGATGTGAATGAATTTCACAGCTCTTATTTGTAGAAACCTATTAAATTTTAAAGGAATAGTTTGACTTTTAAATAAATCTTCTAATGAAGCTGAAGTTACAGCCAGCAGCTGGTTAGCCTAGCTTAGCATTAAGACTGGAAATAGGGTGAAACCGCTAGCTTAGCTCAGCACAAAGACTGGAAATGGGGAAAACTGCTAGCTTTGCATAAACACTGGAAAGAAGGAAACAACTAGCTTAGCTTAGCATAAACACTGCAAATAGTTAGTTAAAAATGGCTTTCATATGTTTAAATCAAATATGTAAAGTCTTCAGTAACAGTAAAATAGCATTCAAAGATCTTCCCACTTGTGTTGCCGTGGACCAGAATCTAACCGCCATAAGGTCACGTAGAAATATTTGAAATTTCCTGAGAAGTTCTCACTGTGATCTTGTAAATGGTTCCTGACTCAGTGTTTCTCATCGGTGTGGGTCATGGGTCATTGTGAAGGGTTGTTTGGTTTCTTCATGACATCACTTTCCTCCTCCTCCCCCTCCTTCACCTCCTCCGGTATGGTGGTGAAGTCCTCGATTACAACTCTGGGCAGCACCACCTGCTGGGTGTTGGATATCTGAACATTGTCCAGGGAGTTCTCGACTCCTTGATCTGCAGGAGGAGAAGCCGGCTGATGTTTTCTGTACTGCACCAGACTGCAGCTCTTCACAACGATAGCGATCACGTTCTTGCCCATCATAATCCCAGACACTCGGGTGTCCCCGTAGATCAGCAGGTTTCCCCCACGAATCAGCAGGGTGATGATGTTGATGGTGGCGAGACTGAGGATGGGGTAGAGCATCATTTTGTGTGGGACAATGTTCACACCCTGCATACTGATCTCGCTCAGGGAGACGCAGGGCAGCACCAGCAGCAGGATGTAGCAGTAGAAGAACATCAGTCCCTCCACCCACAGGGGGAGCCCTTCCCTTTGAAGCTCCCACAGGTTGGCCTGAATGTCCACAACATCCAGCAGGTCTACCACTACCCAGAAGAGCCGACTCCTTATCTCCTCTCTTTTCTTATACGGCCGTAAGCACTCCAAATGATCTATCGCTGCCAGTGTTATGAACACGATGGGTATGCAAACAGACAACAGCCACGTGAGAGCCCTCCTGGACACACCTGCGTCTGTCATCTCTGCATCTACATTCATGCCCTGAGACTTGTAGTTCTGATACACAAAGTAGACCTTGATCTCCAGGATGAAAATGTAGAAGAACCAGAGGATCATGGTGTAGCCTCGTCTGGCCGTGTGCACCTCCGACCCAGCCCAGACGCCAACGTATCGCAGCACGATGAGGAAACACGCGTTCCCTGCCAGCACAGTTATGCACACGCTGATCTTCCTGGGACCCGGATTCTGCTCCACCAGGTAGGCGTCCATCAGCACCAGGCTGGTCATGATGAGGGCCGCCGTCAGGCACACGTGGGGCTTGTTTGCAGCAGGTCGTGGGGAAACCATCGCTGGTCTGGAGGCACAGATTGAGTTTTCCACAATTAAACAGGAGAAGTGAGAGGTCTGTTTAGCTGCAGTTCCTCTAATGGCCACTAGATGCTGCTCCTAGAAAACTACAAACAGTTGTAAAGCTCTCTGTTTGTTTGAACTTCAGTCAAACGTGTTCATATGAATTCATATTAAACTGGATGTTATTTAACACTATCAATTATATAAAAGGGGAAATTCTTAAAGTAATTTTCATACATTTGAAATGTCCTTGTTCTTCCTTCCACCACAGTGGCAGAAGCTGGACAATTTAACCATTTTCCTAATACTTTAAGCAAACTACCTAAACCTTGAAAACTTTTTATCTCTTACTTTCAGCTAACTGTTCAGACATCTCTGCTTGCCTGCTAATCTTTCACTCACTGTCAATCGCCACAGCTAGAGTTCAGGTGTTACAGCTGAGTCATTGTACTCCTGGTTGGGACTCAGTGTTTCAGAGTTTTGAAGTGTATTTGTTTTATTGACAGGTGTCCCCAGTTGAACTTTTCTGATTTCAGCTACTGACAGAGATGACAGAAAAGCAAGGAAACACAAATTCCAGGCTTCAAAACTCCTGTGGACCACTCATCCATGCTTTTCTATGGTCGGTTTCCACATCAGTTGGTCCTTAAACTTGCTCTGCATCACTGGTATTGCACTAAATCTATAAACCGACTGTGGATTGGGTCTGTGTCTGGTCTCACGAAGTCAGTAATTATCGATACTCAGGTAAAGCAAAATAAAGATTGTCTGTGTGAAGTATCTCCAGACATCTCCATGTGGTTTTTAGCTCTGCAGACGCACCTCTGGGTCGAGCTCAGTCGGGATCGAGCTTTGTGCTTGCCAGTGATCCGGAGTAGGAGAGACATCAGCTTTTCTTCCAGTGTTGCTGAAGGAACCTAAGGAGGACGTACAAGAAAAGTTAGTTTGAGGTTCAAGTCCTTCACAGCAGCAAACAGGAAGCTGGAACATCATCAGTCCCAAACTCATCTCATCTGAATCGACTGCAGGTCTGCAAAGAGTCGTCCTCTCAAGTTACAGCAGCGATTTCATGAACTCTCTCTCTCTCTCTCTCTCTCTCTCTCTCTCTCTCTCTCTCTCTCTCTCTCTCTCCCCTCCCATTATTTCTCAGCCTCAGCAGGATGACCTTGTTTCTGTATCTACACACACACGCCATATTAGCTTGATCTAAAATAAAACATGAACATGTTTTCTGTAGCAGAGAAGATTTCATTAATAACACTGCCTTGTTTTTCTGTCCTGATTCTCTCTCATCCTCTCAGAGGGCTGACTACTGCACAACAAGTTGTTAATGTTGAACATTTGTTTTTACTGTGCCCACAAAGTAATCATTGTGTAACTTTGTTTGGGAAAGTAAATGCTGAATGAGAGTCCCTCCACAGCGAGATTCAAATCATGTTTTGATCCTGTTTTAATAGCGCTCATAGGCGATGGTGCTCATGGCCGCCTTAGAGATAGCATGTAGAATCAAAGAGGAAAGAACCCAAAATTTTTGCAGTGAACAAAAACAGGCCCAAACCAGTCTGATAAGGGGCCGGAGCATCTCCGTTTAGAGATTATTTCACCATTATCAAAAAAAGGTAAACAACCGGTTTGTTATTATTATTATAAAACACACACACTCTTCTCTTGTGAACCTGTTTGAAGAGATCCAGACTTATGTTATCCCACAGACCTTCATTATAAAAGACACTCAACCTGCAAACCAGCTCCATTATGACTCTTTCTCTTATATATTTTTGATCCATAGAGGTTGGGGAGGAAACACTACTGCACATATTCAGTGCACCAGGCGAGCAGCTCTCTTGGACTGAACAGGTGCCATCTTTGGGTCCAGATCCAGTTCTTACAGTTTCACTTTATTAGACTTCACCAGTTTTATAACAAACTGAAACTTTTTTGACTTGTGAAAATATTTAAACATCCTGTGTGCACAATTCAAATCCAAACTGCCGCACTGCACACATTCTGAATCGGACTTCACCTTTCTGGGTCATGTGACGAGGCAGAGCTCCTCACACACACCTGGCTGTCTGACCTGATCACACACACCTGCCTTCCATCAGCTTCCATCAGTATATCCACACGCTTCTTCACACAGTGTTTCACTGCTACCTGCCAGCCTCGCCACCCGACCCTCCCGTGTCTCATTAACAAACCCTTTAAACCTGAACTCACCTGTGTCTCTGTCTGTGCTTGGGTTCACACTCACATGCACAGATCAACAAATACTCTGCTACAAGGAAAAGTACTGCATTAAAAATCACCAAAATCAGATTTAACCCTTGTGCTACCTTGCGGGTAATTTTGACCCATTGTCAGTGTACCCAGTGTCTCCTCCAGAGGGTAGCACAAGGGTTAAAACAACCCAGAATATTCTTTGAATTCCTGCTGGTTGTGCAGAGCTGTTTGCTAAATAACCATATTGACACAAAGTGGCAATACAAAAATGTGTAAGGGTAAAGCGTATGGATGTAGCACTATGTGCTATAATCGTTAGTTACAGCCCCTCAAAGAAAAAGTCAGGGTACAGTAACATCTCCCCGTAGGGTCAATGCTTTATTTATTTATTTATTGGCATCCCCTGCCTGCCCACCACCAGGGACTAAATGCACTACCCACTGTCAAATGAATGGGGGGCTTGATGTTTTCATGGCAACGCCTGATTTGGTTTGAATTCAGCTTAAGACTCATTTAATAACTGTATCACAGGAAGAAGCTGCAGCAGGCGGACCTGATCAGGTAATCGCTCATCAATACAGACAGTGGATTGTCTGTTTTAGAACAGCAGTGATAGTAGCAGCAGTGAAATGCACACTCTAATGACCCAACTTGTATCTAGGCTAAGCTTTTTATGGGAAGAGCACATTAAAAAGTTATGAGAGGATGCTCTGGAAATGCAGAAGGAGGAATCATATTAGCCCAATTACCGCATGCTGCTGACTCGATGTCCACAGATGTTCTTTCAAGCCATTTCTGCTTCTTCTTTGCTGCTTCTTCTTCACTGCTCTCCTTTCCCACTTGGCTGCTGCTGATGCTCGGGGGGGTAGATAGAGACATGGTCAAAACCATCTCTATCCAAACCAACTGGTGGCTCTGGGTGCTGTTTTGCAGAACATGTTGGACAAGTACAAGATTTTAGCAGTCCTGGGGGTGGCGCTACAGGAAAGGTCATGCAGTCTCTAAATTCAGGAAACAGTTCATTCTCTGGGGAGCAGAAATGTGGTCCATACATTTCAGGGGAAAATCCAGAAAAACAGGACTTGAAGAGTGATTTAAGATTGTGATGCTTTGAGGAGATTGTTCTTGTAGGTAAATCAATAAATCAATAAGCATGATGATGCACTTTGCAGATATGGTCTGTCTCTATTCTGCAATCAGATTCAAACAGAGTTCCTAAAGAGTCTCTGGTGTCACATTATAGGTGGTGTTTGGGCTCTATTGTGTTAAAGTTTCCACAAACAATGTTGTTGCAGTAAACAATAAAAATATAATTGAAGCAGAGAAACGTTGCTTATTTAAAAGACACATTTTAGGCTACAAGTGTAATTAATTCAAGCAGCAAAACAATTATTCCCCAACTGGATGGGTGAATTAAACATTAGCATGCTGTTTATAAAAGGAAAGATGATCAGCTGTGTTCACTGTTAGGAAGAAATGTGGCTCATTAAGGCGCCAGACCGAGCTGCCTTCAGCACATTTTTCCTAATACAAGAAATCTGCGTTCCTACAACTGAATTTCAAAGCCAGCACAAAGACAAGGAGATGGTAAATTAGCATATACCTACAGATGCACTCCACTTTCCAGCAGCTGTTAGTTTAAACACTCTGGGAGGTGTCTCTGTGGCTTTTTCCATCTAATCCTTGGAGTATACATTTTCATTATTAATTATCCAGAGTGACAAATATATTTAACGCTTATATCACTGCTGCTGCCATTTCATTTAGTAATTATAAACATTAAAGATAAATCTTAGCCTCTGTTAGGTCATTATTTTGGCAGACAATAAGACACAGTACAGCAGCAGTTAATCATCTAACACACCTAATGGCTTCATTTGTTGGTTTGTAAACAGACTGACTGTTAATTAGATCAGTACTTCAGAGTGACTCATCTTTTTGGATATTTTGTCAAACTGAGAATTGAATGCAGAAACATTGAATCAAATTGAATGATCTCATGAATCAAAGTGAACACTTACACTTCCTCAGACCAGGTTTCTCTCCACCATGTTCCACCCTGGAGGAAGAAACAAAGTCAGAAGCTTCTTCATCAATGATTTATTATCTATATTATCTTATTTTTGGGATCAGTATATTTTATAGAAATTACTGCCATATAATAATCACAGTTTGATCTGACCTGAGAGTCTCCAGTATACAGTGTGGACTGTCACGGTCTTGGGACTAGTTCTGTTTTCTGGTGATATTATTCAGAAAGTTAGTTAGATCTGTTTCCTGTTTTATTTTGTAAATCATGGTTCGTATGTTTTCTGTTGTACGGTTTTCCTGTTTTAGTTTTAGTTTCCCCAGAATCTGATGAGTCCACCTGTGTGTTCTGTACCACCTGTGTTTGGTTTCATGATTTTGGTCTTGTGTATTTAGTCTGGGTGTTTTCCTTGTCTCGTTCTTGGTTCTTTGTATTGGGTTGTATTAGTTGTCCTCGTCATGCTATGTGTGCTGTACCTGTTCTAGCTGTCTAGTCTGTCACTAGTCTCTGTCAATGCTGTTCGTCCCTGTTTAGCTCGCTGCGTCTTTTTGATTCTTGTCGACGTGCGTGTCTTATGGTGATTCATGTTTAGATGCCGAGCCACTTGTTTGGCTGATTTAAGTTATTTTAATGCATGTAAATAGTTTTCATTAAATAGTTTTTTTAACTCCCGTCTTGTGTTGGTCTGCATCTGGGTCCTAGTTTCCACGCCTAGTTAAGAATCCCTGACTCTCCAGTCCAGCAGACAGCAGCTTTACTCCTGAATCCTGCAGTTTGTTGTTACTCAGGTCCAGCTTTCTCAGACTGGAGGACTGGGAGCTGAGAACTGAGAACAGAGCTTCACAACTTCTCACTGATAGATTACAGCCAAATGATGAGTAAATATAATTGTTAAAATAGTTCCCACATACTGGTATTTAAATGTAGAGAAAAGTGCTTGGAAGAACACGGAGCGGGGTGGCCTCCAGCCATGAGGCTTGAGTGTCAGCGGGAAGCTGGTCGGTTGCAGACCTGCCTCCTTTTCTTGTTGACTGTCAACCAAAGCATTTCACCTTTGCTCAGTAGCTGCTACATTAAATCCCCTCGACCCAGCAGCAAAGCATCCTACCAGGAATTCCTGTGCCGTGAAAATATGTAATTATGTAGAATATGCGTGTTTGCATTTGTATATAAAGCTTCAATTATTTTGCAATATATGGGACCAATATGAAACCAAGGAAACATACAACATGCACAATATAACATTAAACCAAACCTCTGAACAGATGTTTAAGTTAAAACTTGTTTATTTAAAAGTTTGTACATGTTTGAAAAGTCAACAATCTCAACAGATTAGAGTTCTTAATAAAAAAACAGCGATTAACATGGCCACTAAATGAATTTCTCATAAAAACTGCAGAATCATTTGTAGTAAAACAAGTGAAATAATCTGTATTTATTTTATGTGAATGAATGTGTGTGGTGATTGGTGTTCAAAATCAAATGTCTGGTTGAGAAGAACCTATATTGTGTACTAATTAAATTTAATCTTAACCTTTGACCTGATACAGTACCGTGGTGGACTACAATGCAAAGTCGCCGGTTGCTGTGCATCAGCCATCTTTATCACAACACGGCATCACAACACACATTCAATCTCCAGAAAAGCAGCAGTTTGCTAACGTATGAATATAATAATCATGTCTCTGTGCTCCTCTTGTGCAGCCGTCCAACAGAAGGAATTTCATGCTAAAGATTTTTAAATTCTTTAAATTTGTGTAATCTGTGTTCTCGCTGCTACTAACTGCTGTTTCTCACTGGAATATGTGTCAAGTTAGCTAACCAGAGCTGACATGTCTATCAAAGGTGGCAGGTGGTAAAAAAATATATATTTACATTTAAAATGTCATTTGAGTGGATTTCAGAAACCGGTCTATACAAACCTCTCATTCTGACTCTGCTTTTCACTATTTTCTACGCAGCCACTTTGGCCAGATGCTATAATCATTAGAAAATGACTGATTCATCTCTAGCTTCCTCTTGTTGCGTGAAAAGATGGAGGTTGTGTTTTCTGAGTTTGTGGCCAGCTTCATTTCAGAGGAATCTGATGGAGAGAACAAAAACACACTGACCGTTAATTAGATCAAAACCTCATTTGATTGAAACTACTTTAACATGTGCTGCCTTGTTTCCATGAATCAAAGTGAACACTTACACTTCCCCAGATCAGGTTTCATCCTGGAGGAAGAAATAAGAAACTCAGTTAAAATAAAAACATTTTTCACCTTGGCACATTTATACTTGGACTATAGAGTCCTGAGATGTCTTTATATATAAATTGGTCAAAGTGTCAGTGTAACTGAGCTCCTGTTCTCTGGTCATACCTGAACTTGTCCGGTCCCAAGAGGGGATCGTTGAACAGTTCCAGGTCTTTCAGCAAGGACATGGACTTGCCGGCTGAGGCCAGAAAAACAAAATGTAAACAACTAGACAATAATATTGTTTCTATTTGGATTCAGAACTAATGACATCCCCATGAGCCTCAGCTAGACTGCTAATGTCAGCATGCTAACATGCTGAGCTAATATGGTGAACATGGTTAAAATGAGAGATTCCACTTTATTAAAACTAGGTTTTTGAAGTGTGAAGTGATGAAGATATGTTTTAAAGTTAAATAGTTAGACCTCCAGACATACCAGAGACTTCAGAAGGTTCATCATCAGTCGTCCTGTCGGTGGGAAGAGGAGGAGGCTGAGAGGAGGAAGGTCCATCAGCACTGTTACACACTGAGAGGGAAAGAGAATGAGCAACAACTTTAATCTGGTTTAATATTATAAGCTTCTTAACCCTTTCATGTAAAATCTTAATGTAACTGGGAACTACAGCTGTCAAATAAATGTAGTCTGACTTTAAATTTTTATTTAAATCTCAGAATTCAGATTTATTAAAAAAAGTAAGAACTCAGAAACAATGTTCACATGTGGCCCTAACCCTCTTCCTTAGAAGTGACACATCCTGACAGTCACTAACTACTTGGTTGACGGTAAGTCAAATACACCATTACACAGTATTTCAGGGCTTCCAGACATACCAGCAACTTCAGAAGCCTCAGCATCAGTCGTCTTGTCGTTGGGAAGAGGAGGAGGCGGTCCATCAGCACTGTTACACACTGAGAGGGAGAAAGAGAGTGTGTTATACACTACATTTGTGAAAAATACAATTTGTATCATATTCTTGCTTTATTCTCACAAACTGAAGGATATAAGATCATTCAACACATTTCTCTTCCTGAGACTGACCTCCTTTTTTTGAGCTGCTGTCACACAAACTCTCTAGCAGATCATTCCTGTTGATCTTCTTTAAAAGCTGCTTGGTCACCTTCACAGCTCCATGAAGTGCGTAGGTCTGGATCATCAGATCCACTGTGTTCCACGTTTTAGCATTCTCCAGCTTATTCTGTGGGATGGTTGAGGAGCCTTTCAGGCGTTCATCTTTCAGGAACCACTTGAAACGCTCATATTCCTCTTCTTTGAGTTCGTCCAGAGTGTTCAAGATGACCTGTTTTGACATTGTAGCTTCCTAGTAAAATCAGAGAATACTGTCAGCCTGAAGGTGAACTATATATTTAAGATTAATATTAGCAGGAACATCTGTGCAACTAGTGATGGTGAACCAACCGGACATAGTAGTGGTGGACAAACAACAGAAGAAAGAAGTATTAATAGATGTTGTGATCCCAAGTTACAGCAACATCAGGATGAAGGAACACGAGAAGCTTGAGAAACACCAAGGGCTCCCAGTTTGGGGGTCACTTGAGGCTGTGATCCCCAAACTGGGAGATTGGTTCCAGCAGGTTCCTGGAACAACATCAGAGATCTCTGTCCATAAGAGCACAGTCCTGGAACAGCTAAGATACTGCAGGACCCTCAAGCTCCTAGGCCTCTGGTAGAGGACCTGATCTAGAAGGAGATACAGACCAACCGTGGATATATACAGTACATACATATAGGGTTTGCACAAAGTCTGGAAAGTTTAAATAAAGTGTTGATTTTTTTATGTTTTAAAGGTTAGGAATATGCTTGAATTTAAATATACTATACTGAAACATACTTAATAATCTGGTGTTTCATCATCTACAGTCACTCATGGAATCCAGAAATCTATTAATATTTTAAATGAAACGATCCCGTCATCTTATTTGCTAGTTGTCTTTTGACATTTACAGTAACTATTAATTTGTGTCCCGCTTTTGAGAAAGTGTGGCCTTCAGCTTGGAGGTATTTACTGACCATCAACAGCAAGGTCACAGGTCTGGTCCTCGTAATGAAGCGGTTTATACAGTCAACAAAGTCTGATCAAGATTAGCTGCTTCCTGAATGTAGCTTTCCAGCAGTTGGCAGCTGAGCACAACAGGAAGCTGTCTTCGGAGACCAAACTGACATCAGCCCTCCATCTAAGTCGTTACACATTATGTAAGACTGACGCTGAAGAAGATGGCGGACTCGGGATCAGATTCTTTCTACATGAGATGCAGATGACATGATATGAGTATGGTTGTACATGAGAAAACATTAACATAGTAGATACTGTCATTAATAAAAAGACAAAATGCTTATTTTTTGTTTCTAATAACCAGCATTGAGTTAAATACAAGCCCAAATTTAATGCACGTTTGTCTTGTTACAACACTCTTCCTTGTTTAGCTCTCGTTTCCTTCGCAGAGGCAACCTCAGTAAATCCAGCAGAACACATAAGCTTGAATTTAATCCTTGAACCCTTGAATCCTCTGTTAATGTACCGCCTCCTGATATGTGAACCAACTTGCAGCTGGAAAACACCCAAACTGTAAGTCAGAGCTTCACCTACACGGCTCTTAAAAAACTAAAGCCACGAGTCCGGACCTAATGAAAACCCAAACAACAAACTTCTTTTATCAGGGTCGACATGGACAAAGACATACGGCACATGCAGAAATAGTCAACCCAGAACAGCACAATCATCACTGAGGGGTTCAGCAGGATTTCAGGTATTCTAGATAATGGATCCAAACCCTGCGTTTGACCAGTGTGGAGTCGCAGCGTCATGTCACGTCGTTTTATATCCACAATATCAGAATACATATTAAGGCCTCAGGCAGTTCAGACTTACTCAGCTGGTCCCTGTGAGTCTGTCAGATCAGCAGCTGGTTTCTGGTCCAGGTCTGTGTATAAAAACAGAGACCTGATTATTTATATTAAGGAGTGACTTCAGTAAAGACTCCACCCATGATCAGCCCTGTGTGCCCGCTTTACCACCATCATAACTTCTCCATCAAACGATGCAGTCTGACTGGTCTGCAGGCACATGCAGAGTTAGTTCCAGAGAAACCAGATTTTAGTCAGGTTGGGACATGGAACCACCTAGAGTGTTGTTTTAATATGGGTGCTCGTAGAGTTTGTTGTTCTGGAGGCGATAAGAAATTTCTCTCAGACAGACATGTACAAACAATGATCAGTGAGTTGTTCCACTGAAGTCATAGTACTGCCTGTCTAGTGACAGCAGTAATATAGTTATAGGCACTAGCACTGTAACTGTAACTGAGAATGGGTCCTGGGCACAGACATGTAATAAGAAAATGGTTGTGCTTCTATTGTAATAAATTGTTTAAAAAAGCACAATATGTTGAGTATAAATGGTGGAAAGAAAGTTGAATAGAAGCATAAATGTCCTTAAAGGGCAAGTTGTAACAGTTCAACATTCATTCAAACGACCTCACCGTCAGCACCAGGAATCATTTCTGAACATGTAGATGTATAACTTGCGTGGGTAAAGTTATGAAATGATGGCTAAAACATAGTTTCAAAAGTCACTAAAATTTGCGTTTTCCTCGAAACTGTAGGAGCCAAAATAACATTACAGTCAATGAGACGGTTTGAAGAGTTTATGATACTTCAAGGCACACAGTTCAAATACTGTAGGTTGTGTGGCTCAAATGGTTACATTTTATGAAAGAGCACAGATTTTCCTACATCCTCTGTAAAAACGATGTATGAAGAGTGAAGATTGTGGACAGGGGAGCAGTTTTAGCTAAGATTTTAAAGACGATTTTACAGCTGCCCTCCACTCTAAAGATGATGTCACGCACTCTAGCTGGCCACATACACACCCATTATAAACTCCAAAAGGACAGAAGAAAAGCATAAAACTAAAACTGCAATGAATCAAAAATTGTAAAAGATTTCAAAGCTAATAAGCATATAATAGCTGAATAGTTGAAGATCTTGTGAACAGTTTAAAGTTTAAATGGAGTCTGTAGCTGAAAGTATGCCGAAGTGCAGAAAGTTGAAGAAGATTTGAAGACTGCTCCATTCATTTTAAATAGGGGAAAAATGTTTTAGAACCTAAATATTTAAAAAAGTATAAAAGGTATAAAAGAGAAAAATACAAGCAGAAATGTTCTGAAAGAGCTGAACATTTTGATAGCTGAATGGTTTCTGTAGCACAAAGTATGCAGAAGGAGTAGCGACTGCTTAATCAGCATTCACACTAATGAAATACCTTCAAACACTAGAAAATAATCAGCAGAGCCTGAAAGACCTCTGGAACATCTCCATTATGTTTTAAATAATTTCCCACAGGAATGATAATGTTTCCTCATAACTTTTTCGACAGAGGTAAACTGGTCCGATGAGTAGAAACCAGGCAGTTCCAGGAACCGAGAGCAGCTTCCACGAGAACATGAGGGCTCATGTTCATGAAGTCCACCAGAAAACAGACTCTGAATGCAAAGAGGTTCCACTGGGCTTCATTTTCAGGTTGACATTGCTGTACCAACAGTGGAGGCCCTTTCTCTTGCATCCATTTGCAGAAGTAGAAAGTAGCATGAAATGGAAATATTCAAGTATACAGGCGCATCTCAGTCAATTAGAAAGTCTTGGAAGAGTTCAATTTCAAGAAAGAAAATGAAACTCATTATATAAATTCATTACACAGAGTGAAATATTTCAAGCATTTATTTCCTCAAATTTTGATGATTATGGCTTGCAGCTAATTGTTAAAACCATACTGCAGTAAAGTCTGTTCAGTATCTGCAGATTAAAAACTACATGACAAACTGCTGCTGCTACACGAGTTCCACAAGTCAGACATGATGGCTGCTACACTGTGTTCGCAGGTTAAAATAGATTTAATTATATACTGTTTATATCCCACTGTTACAGGCCCGAAGACTCTCCATCACGTTTGTTCACATTCTGCGCTGTTATATAAAACCTGGATGTTTCCTCATAGCTTCAGGCAGTTGAACTGGTTTTCTGGCACAGACCCCGTCAGTTCCACAGAAAGCAGAGGTGCAGTCGTGTTACTGAGCAGCGCTATAGAAGCTGCTCAACAAAACCGACCACAGCAAAGTCGGTTTTCTAACTCTGCAGGTTACCTGAACACCCCGTGTGACGTCTCCCGGGCCTCGCAGGAAGCCAGGGGAGGTCGTCACGCCACCTTTACACCGGAAGACCAGACGTCTGACTGTAGTCTGCCCTGCACATGTGTACTAGTTCAAAGCTGATTGGGAAAAAGTCTACGTGCACAAGAACGTGTCTCCAGCTCAACACTAGCAGTGAAACCAGGTTTCTCTGATGCCTGACCCTGATCACAGAAACCAGTACCAGAATCAGACTTGTTGTATTGTAGGTTTACACATACAAGGAATTTATTTGGTGCCAACAAGAGCACAAATATATATAGAAACATTTAAATTAAACCACTAAAAGCAAGGACTTAAAAAAAAAAAGCAAGTCAATGCAAAATAAACATAAACCTGGTCTCTGTTCCCCGATGGGTTCTGGTTTACATGACGTTTGAGAAACCATCTTTCTGCAGAAATTCGACTGACCTGAGCAGGATGTAGGTTCCACTGTGGATGTTTGTGGCTGCTCTCCTCGGCATCAGGACGGCGCGCCTGAACGCCAGGTGTCACCAGACTTAATCACCTGTATCACACCTTAATGGAAGAGCAACACTGAATCACTGGAGTATTCTTTAATGTAAGAATCCAAACTTGTCAGATCCTTCTGTTGAATGTAGTCGGATCACAAAGTCGTACCAACGCTGCCCAGAGGTTTTTAACCCTCGTCGCTAAAAGAAGTCTGAAGGAACAAAAGATAAGATAAAAGATTCTTTATTGTGTAAAAGATTCTTTATTGTGTAAAACATTCGTGCAAAGCTTCATAAAACGCTGCTGCTGAGTTCATACAGCCGTAGTGTCTCCGTAGTCTCGGTTCCAGCGGACGTAAAGCTCCAGAGTCTGAGGACCGACGCTCCTCTTGATCTTCTTCAGAGACTGCACAAAGTCTTGGACACAAATGTTTCGCACCTGTGGAGAAAACTGCTGCTTTACTTTCTACTTTTTCATTTCTTTCAAAATCACTGACAGTGAAAGAAAACTTTACTTTTGCTGAAATATAAAGTGAACACAGGACTTCTAACTGAGCACAGATAGAACTGTTTAAGTCCATGTCCAAAATCAAAAGCACCAGCGGTGAAACATTGATTATCTGTACTGTCAACAACACAAACTGATTAATCAGTAATTAATCTGTGATTGGTTGATGACACTATGACATCAGCGGTGGAGTGAACTCACCTGGCCGGCCTCCAGGTTCCTCACTTGTTCCGGACGCAACTCTGCCAAAACACACAAACCCCGAAATCATTTAATGATCAGATAGTGATCAATGAACTTCCTCACTTGAAGCTGACAAAACTCTTTTACTCCAGAACATTAAAGTTCTCCTTCAGAACAAAAAGTCAACACGGTCACATGACAACTTTAAAAACCTCTGAAGATTTGAGGTTAGATAACCGGTGAAGATATAATCATTGTTAAACAAAAACATTGGAGACATGCTGCCGCAGGCAGGAAATGTCACAAAGACTTTCATATAAATATCAAGTTCATCTCTCAGATCAACACATTTTAACACAGCACCACCAGAAAGACTAAGGACGAGAAGAAGCTGCACAACCAGCTGCTGAATCCAACTTCAGAAACTCAAATCAAACAATAAGGTTTGATAACTTTCACTCGGAGACTCACCTCTGATTGGTCCCAGGGAGGCATCTTTAGCCAATGAGGTGAGGTCACTGCCGGAGTAGCCCTCTGTCATTCTAAACCAATCAGAAACAGACAAAGTTCAGGAGGTCCAACTTTTTATGAAATCTGTTTTAATTGTGCAGATTGCATTTTAAATATAGTTTGTTATTCTCTAAATGAAATTTATAGAACTGTGTATTATTAGAAGAAGGATTCTCTTCATCATCATCATCATCATCATCAGTGAAATGAGTCTCAACCCTATTTGCTGGATGGATAAGTGACGGGGGCGACCTGGCCAGCTGGACCAGCTCTCTGTGGGTCAGCGGGTTCCCGTGTTTCCCCAACAGGTTCTTCAGCAGCTTCAAGCGAGTCTAAAAACAAAAGCAGCTTCATCAGTCGTGCACACCTGGGGTTTATACGTTGGACATGTTTGACTGAAGGTTGAACTCACCTCCTCGGCCGGCAGAGCTACGTACACGCGTTTTACAAAACGTCTGCAAAGAAGTGACAAAAACACAGCTGAATGTCAGCTGTACTGATGGACAGCTACCGCTTTCTTTACCTTTATTCTGTTTCCAAAGTCAACAATCCATCCATTTAAATACAGAAACATTAGGAAAACCAGTTCACTCAGTGCGACTGCTGCTCTGCTTCAGGAGAACAGAAGCTGCATGTGATGGTTTCCTGTAATACTGAGAACAGTGTGATCAAGTGTTTAGTGTCTGTGCAGAGGATGCTCTTCATCTCCAGTGACTCAATGTTCAGCTGCAGTTTGTCAACCAACGGCAGCAACTGAGTTCTGCTGCACCTGCTGCTGACAGAGACGCCACAAAAAGACACAAAACCACCACAAAGAGACGCAAGACCACCAGAGACGCAAAACCACCACAAAGAGACGCAAGACCACCAGAGACACAACACCACCACCACAAAGAGACGCAAAACCACCACAAAGAGACGCCAGACTACCAGAGACACAACACCACCACCATAAAGAGACGCAAGACCACCACAGAGATGCAAGACCACCAGAGACAACACCACCACCACAAAGAGACGCAAGACCACCACAAAGAGACGCAAGACCACCACAAGGAGACAAAACAACCATCAGAGACACAACACCACCACCATAAAGAGACTATGTCTATGGATGAGAAGTCCCTACAGTGCTCAATGAAAATGGAAACTGGAACCTTGAGTTCCACAATAACAATGAAGATCATGTGATGTGATGGAAAGCTTCAGAACAGCTTCTTAATTTAGTTAATGGAGAGATCATTTTGTCAAGATCTGGAGATCTGACCTGAGAACAGCCTCATCCAGCTCCTGAGGCCTGTTGGTGGCTCCCATCACCAAAACCCGGTCTTGACCTTCTGACTGGACCTGGAACAAGAGTGCATCCATCAGCTGGTGGTTCCTCCAATTAATGTCACAACACAGAGAGGCACCATGTGATTCATTTGTGAGCGACTCGATACATCACCCCGTCAAACTCGATGAGGAACTCAGTCTTGAGGCGTCGGCTGGCGTCGTGTTCGCCCTCCCTCCGTTCACACAGCAGACTGTCCACTTCATCTGGACACAAACAGCATTCACACAACTGTCAACCATCATCACCAGCACTCAACCATCGGATCCATCTGCTTCCTCTGTGGTTTGTTAGCATTGTGAAACTTCTGGACAATGGTTTTAATTCAGCTGATGCTTGTCTCGTTATCTTGTGAACCTCAATCCTGTAACTTCGCTACCATCAGAGAACTCCACACTATTCCCATTTCTGCTCGTCATTTCCCCCCTGGTCATGTGCGACCGCCTGAAAAAACTCTATGTCCTCCAGGAGGGTCCTGCCCCACCGTTTGAGAACCAGTGATTCAGAGTAGGAGTTACCGATGAAGATGATGGAGGGCTGCAGCTCTCTGGCCACAGAGAACAGAGCTCGAACCAGCTTCTCGCCTTCACCCACCTGCACACAGACGGACACCATCACTGATCGGCAGCCAATCACGGCTTTCACTGTCCAGTCTGCTCATTGGCTGTTTGATTTAAAGCAGTGCAGCCGTTACTTACATATTTGGAGGTTAAGCTGGCGGCGCTGATGTTGAAGAAGGTGGCGTTGGACTCTGCCGCCACCGCTTTAGCCTGGGGATGAGAAACGATGAGAAAGAAAATATGTTATTTGAGTTGTCTTCCATCAACTCCTAGAAACGTCGGTAAAATGTGATCGTGTATATTTCCTGGTTCAAATGCTGCTTTTGAATTCAAGTCATATCGGACGGATGGAAACCGACATTCATGTCATCAAGACGGAGAATTAAAATACTGTGCAAACACTGTAACACCAAATCTATTAAATCCACTGAACTGCAGTCTGTGGCTGATTGTTTGGTTTTCACAAATTAAATTTGGAAGATGACGACTGATGGAATTTACAATAACGGCACAAACACGGCGTCAATACTCCACCTGTCTCCTCCGATGTGTGATCGACAGGAAGTCTAATGAGAGTTGACAGGAAGTGATGACAGCTGCACTTTAAGTACACTTAGCTAAGCAGCTAAGCTAACCGTTCTCTGTGATCTACCATTTTAAATGTGAATATATCTTATCACACAACTGACACTGCAAATGTTAGCATGTTAACACGCTAAACGAAGGTTAGCATTAGTTTTTTTTATTGGTGCGATAAAATGCAATTTGGCCAATGAAGAGTAATTTCATTTGTTTGATGTAAGGAACAATTTATCAACACAAATATATAGAATTAGCACAAGTGACATGAAGTAAAACTACTCCTGAAATCAAACCCAGAGCATTAATCCACCAGTTTCTTCTTCTTGTTTGTGAGACTCACCAGCATCGTCTTGCCGTTGCCGGGCGGACCAAACAGAAGAAGGCCTCTGGCTGGAGTACGCAGTCCTGTAAACAGCTAGAGAAGAAGAAGATCTGCTGTCACACCAAGACCTGCAGGAGAACAAACTGCTACCAGACACTGAAAACTAAAACCAGACTTTCAGAAAACCGACTGAAGTTTCTGCATAATAAATGCCGTAAAGCTTTATTTCACCATGGGTCCTTGAACTCACCTCCGGCCTCAGCGCCGGCAGGATGACGATCTCCTGCAGCGCCTGCTTCGCCAGATCCTGACCGGCGACGTCTTCAAACCTCACAGACGAGCCACTAAAACACACACCCAGCAATACCAACGAAGCTAATTAAGTTAATCAAGAAAATAATTGGCAGATGAATCGATAATGAAAATAATTATTAGTCGGCAGTCGTCTGCATAAACACACACATTGCACTAGAAACAAGATGGCGACCTCGCGTAAGCAGGAAGAAGACGTCTGACACAACGAGACAAACCTTTCTGCTACTCAGACTGGGCTTCCTGTTTCAGACCATCTCCTAACGAAGTTTCTCACCTGTCCACGATCTCGTTGAGGATGAGGTTGGCGAGCTTCCCGTCCACGTTCTTCAGGTTCTTTGTGTCCTTCTTCTTCAGTGGTGTCGACGTCGGGGAGCCGTGACAACGTGTCCTGCCCTGCAGGAAGAGTCCAACAGAGCACATGACCTCTGACGGAGCCGACGTATGGACGGCCGAAAGGACCAAAACATCTACTTCGACGTTCGTCCTAAGACGTTTAAAATTGGGTGCTACCACTTTATCAGTTTCTGAGGGGAAACCCCACCACCACCTTCTGTAACCAATAGTACCGAAGCCTTACGGTCCAAACATCTCTAGATGGACGTTGAAGTAGACGTTTTGGTCCTTTCGGCCTTCCATACCGACGGATACTTTCACAGTGATCACGTTTGGACTGAAACACACCTTGCTGGCACTGTGGGCAGGGGGGCGCTGCGAGCTGAGCTTTGAGGAGCCGTGGAGGCTCGCAGAGGAAGAACAGGGCGTCTTTGGGAAACGCTTTGGTCGGCTGGATGGTGCTGGATTAGCGGAGTCTCTCTTTCTGGAGACAGCGCCACCTGCTGACCACACACAAGAGTTGATTTGTCAATTAGCTGATCAGTCAGATCAGGATTTTATATACATTTTAATTTCCTGAAGCAACTTTTATTGGCGTGAACATTTCCACAAACTGTTCCCTCACCTGACCTGATGGGGGCGCTGATGCACCTTTTTCTATTCAGGAACTTTGAGGAATTGGACACATTCAACATACAAGTATTTCTCTCAGATGTGTCCACATTACTGAGGACGTGGTGGCCGGACGTACCTGAGTGGTGGTGAGCGGGGCTAGTGCTGTCAGTGTACTTGCTGGTCTGAGTCTGCGAGAGCAAATTGACTGAAACAACAAGAAAAAGCACAGAAGAAGAGATGAGCAAAGCCCAGAAGCAGACAGACAAGCAGAATCAAGGTTGGACTGATCCACATCAACAAGGACCACAGAGACCTGGAAGCAGCGCCTACCTAAAGACTGCAGTCGCTCTTTAGCCACGATCAGGTTGGTGGTCATCTTGGTCTGCAGCCGCCTGTCGCGCTCATTTTTCTCTCCTGGAAAACAGACAGAACCAGTTGTTAGTGTGCTTCTGGGTTCTGGTTTGCAGGCGGTGGGCTTCGCCGTGAGTAAACTGGACTTACCACTCCCTGAGATCTGGATGGCGACGCCTTTCTCCAGCTCGGCGATGCCTCGTTGGTACCAGCCTGCCGCCTGCCGCTTGTCACCTGGCCACACATCACAGCCCAGATCAACACCACAGTCAGCAGTCACAGTGATGACTGAGCTTTTTAGCTTAGTTTAGCTTAGCATCAAGACTTGAAACAGGGGGAAACAGCAAGCCTGGCTCCGTCCAAAGGGCCCAAAATCAGTAAGAAAGACGGTAAACGCCCACAATCGCTCAATTTATTAAGAGAGTCTGGTGCGGATGTGGTAGCTCTGTGAGTCAGGACTATTGATTTGCTGGATCAATAGCAGACTATTGATCTGCTGGATCCTGATGTCACATTGGAGTCCCATTAACTGACCTTCAGCTGCACAAACACCAGAGAGCCTGATGAGTATAGCTGGATTATCAACATCTTAAATATAGATATCACTTCCACACATAATAAATTCACTTGTTTACATGTTAAAGGTTTAAAGGTTTAAAGAACATCATTATTTATAGATAATAACCGTTAAGAGAGCTCACCCTCTCACTTTACACACGATTGGCTCCAGCTGATCAATAACTAATCA
>JAVQJD010091240.1:0-15004 GCA_036023655.1 Nannoperca australis
GTAGATGTTTTCTCAGGTTTGACATCGAGCATTTTGATGTTGACAGAATTTTCACCACTAGTAAACAAACTTTACACTGTACAGTAATGTTAGAGCCTGTTTCTGTTTTCATGAGGAAAGTATTGTTGAATCTCCAGCACTGAAAGGTGTATTTGTCGGGACAAATGAATAGAATGAATAATCCTTTTACCGAAAGAATATATTTGGATGTAACCCCTTTGTAATCACCAAGATTTTGATTAGTAACTGTAATTTAATTACATATTTTTTCTTAGGAACTGTAACGCATTACATTACATTTATTTTGTAATTTAATTACGTAACGCCGTTACAACAGTGCTAGTCAACCCTGTCTTCGCCTAGACATCATACCTTATGTCCATAATTGCAATACACCTGAGAAAGAATCTTTTTTTGCAAGCCTGATCCATCCCTGGCATTCTTCTGCAGATATGTCTAGACATTCAGCTTTCATTGTGTCCAAGAGGGACATCTGATCATGTGGCTGGTGGTCATAAACTTTTCACGTCTATGTGGAAAATAATTCTTCTATGGGGTTGAGAAAGGATGGAAGGAACCCCCTTGATGGGTTGTAAACCACTGTGTGACTGAAACGCCACATCATCCCACACAATTATAAAAAGGTTTCTGCCTCACTTGCCCCCTTTCCTCACTGGGCAGTCTTTTTAATAGAGGCTCAGAACACTCAGTGTTATATGTCCCAATTTGGAGTTTATGCATTTTTCTTTTTTTTCTTCTTTTTAGATGTAGATGTTGTCACGATCCCTGATCTTTGTTTTCTGTTTCCTGTTTTATTTTGGTAATGCCTGTCTGTCTCCCTGTGTTCCTGTCTTTGTCTGGTTTCCCTACCTTTTGGATTAGTCACCTGGGCCCTAGACTCACCTGTTTCTGTTTTCCTCGTTTACCTCCTGTCTATTTAAGTTTGGGTGTTTCCTTTGTCTGTCTCTGTTCATTGCACCTTATGTCCTGAATCCGATGTCCTGCGTTTCATGTACTGCATTCCATTTGAGTTCCAAGTAAGTGAGTTAAATAAAAGTATTCGACTGTTCCTCCTTGGCCAACGTCTGCTTTTTGGGTCCCCGTTCCCCGAGCCTGACAGATGTAGATGTAGCAGAACCTAGCAAATTGCAGTCTTCTTTACAATAATTTAAAATACTATGTAAACAGACATTTGATGAGAAGTGAGTTTGAGTGAGAAAACATTTCGTGAAATCACAATGCATTTTGTGTCAAAGCAATAAAAAGTGATCCACAGTTTAGTCACAATGACTTCTGTTATGCTGACTGAACCCAGTGTTGAGAAATCCATGTTACAGTAGTAAATGTAATACTGTAATACCCCTATATGAACCACAAGAACTAATTCCCAAATTAATAGCACAGTAGTAGGTTAAGTTTAATTGGTCAGTTTCAGTTTCTTTATTCAGCTAGCAATCCATTTCCATTTAAGTTTCTAACCAGTCCTTCTGTGGTTAAAATTTATATTGAAGACTGTATTGTTCTTTAGTGTTTTTGTGCTCCCATAGTCCCATTACACACCATTACAGGGATAGTCCAAATAAATGTAGTTGTGAGAAGGCTAGGTTGGTCCACACCAACCCTTCGCCATCTCTTCTGGGCTGTGTGTGAACTCTCTGTAGCAATACCTGTGCAAGAACCACTCAGCAGAACATACTGTACATGCAATCCACAACTTGCATGCATTTCTGGGAGGGACTGTGTGCATGACAAGGATTGAATGCACTGTACATGAATAAAAAATGCAACCAACAATAAATGTCCAATAGGCAATCTATTTCTTTAATTTGTACATGTATATAAATACACTTTTTTTCCCCTTTGCTTCTTAATTGGGATACTGGGCCACAGTTGTAGCATAACATTGTAAGTCAAGCACAAGTTAAAAGTTTTTTCTCAAGTATAAGTCACTATTTTATTCATGAGAATGTTCTTAAGAGCTATCTATAATGAATGTTGAAGCCATGGCCTTTTTGCTATGAGCTTTTGACATGAAAGAAGGCTACCTCTAAACCAATGTAAGATTGATATAAAAAGACATCTGGAGAGCCTTCAAAGAAAATCCTGCATCCTATTTATTACATCTGTGCACACAGATTTACTGCCAATCTGACTTCAAGGTTTACAGTTAGCGTTTGAGGGCACCTAAATTGTTACATATTTGTAAACTTATTTAAAATTCACAATACATAGTTTGCTCACTTTTTTATGGTAAGCTACAACCATTACATAAGGAATCTTGTAACAAAAATGTAAATTCTAAATGATTTCTTTGAAAAAAAGCTCAAAAGGCCATTTGCTATTTTTGTCAAGTGAATTATATAATTCTCTTGATTGTTCAAGTGTTTGTCTAGCAGTTTTCTGATGATAATGTTTCAAGGCTGAAATTTCATACATCAAAGATTTTCCGAAAAGAGTGCTCTGAAGTTTAATCGGTAGGTTCCTGCCTTTCCAATGTCCCAGATTGACAATTATAAAGTTGTGTATAATGCATCAATAGGGTTACATAACACAAGCATTATATCAGGATTTTGAGGCCCGTAGTTTCACAGTTGTGTGGTACAACGGTACAGTGGTATGTGTGGAAGGAACATATACATCTTCTAGGCTCCACCATTTGACACCAATCTATCAATTTATGTTAAAATATTGAACTGGATAAGTGAAAACGTTATTTGCCGGTGGTGCTACATGAAAATGGGGCATCACTTAAGTCATTAGGATTCATCCTCTGGGCACCATAAATGCAAGCACCAAATCTCATGGCCAACTCTTCAGTAGCTGTTTGGAAATTTCACAAAAAAACATAATTGTGAACTGCATGATGGCGCTAGAGGGAAAGTCAGGAGATTACAAAAGTTACATTCATCCTCTGGGGCCCTTGAATGTCTATAGCAAATTTCATGCTAATCCATGAAATTTGCATTCAATATTTTAACATAAATTGATAGATAAAAAAAATTGTTGAATTATTTCAGTCGGGACCCGTTTGTTTTAAAAACATTTTAAAAAATGATTTTGGTTTTTCGCTGCCTTTGCTGTTTTTACAATCATTTTTCTATCTGTGGCTTGCAAAATACATTCTCAATGCAACACAAAACAAAACGAAATTTTATATAATAAGTCAAAATTTACAGTTTTCACTCTTTTCACACTGTTGAAAAAGTAATGATTATTAAAAAATGTTGTAAGGCTAAATTTATTGAAATATTTATTTACCACCTCCTTCAGCAAGAACAGAAACCAAAGAAGCAGAAATGTGAAACACCACCTCATGAAGACCACTTACGTTTTTGCAATTAGAAGTGTTGTGTTCAATGACTATAACATAAACAAATGCAAAACTTGTCAGAGCTCTTCCCCTACCACTTCTGTTGATGTTTGATACATAAAACCAATCAGAAGCAGGATTTCAATATGGTTCTCTTTCATTCTGCCTGCCCTGAGTTGCAGGCAAGGGCAGGTATTTCAGGAGAGTCATACTTCTTTCTGTCTTCTCCACTAATGAGACAAATGAGCAGACTCTGCTGCTGCTTGACCATGCATGCTTAAGTAGGTGGCAACAGAAGAAACAGGAAGCAGAGCCTTTGAAAGTGAAAACATGTCTTAGTTCCATAGTATTCTTCCTATGAATTATTGTTTTTCAATGGTTATCTGTAGTGGCAAGGACATTTGTGTGAAGAGAGCTCAATAAGATCAAGCACTCGAGCAGTGATAGCTTTTATTTAAATGATCACTTTTTCATCAATTGAAATTCAATCTTGACAATGGGGAAACTCAGTATCAGTAAGAACTATGTTCATATTGGAAAATTCTAATGCTCACAATGTAAATTCAATGCCAACTTTAAGTGCAGATGCTGTAGTGAGGTGGAGGGCAGGATGGTGGATGTGTGTATTGCATATAACATTTTTATGTGGTAGACTGCCGTTTATCTCCTGTTAGAATCCCAGTTGTCATTTTTCCAGCCATAGAGCCATAGAGGGGTGACTATTTGGATGGCAGTGTTGGTTGGTCAGTCAGTCCACCACTAAAGACTAAAATATCTCAACTATTGATTGGATTGCCATGAAATTGGTACAGATATCCACGGCGCCCAGAGGTTGTACTTTGGTTTATAACCAAATATCTGCTATGCTAATGAGATTGCCATCCACCTCAGCTGTATCTTGTGGTTAGGGCTGATTCGTAAATGATAGCATGCTAATACACAAAACCAGATGGTTGTCATGGTAAACATTACCTATTAAACGTTGGTATGTTAGGTAATAAAGCCTCGCAGAGTCACTATTGTGTATCTTTTACCAACTTCAACCAAGCAGAGATGAAAGGCAACTGACCTTTAATTTTTTTATTATAAATTAAAGTAAAAAGTGACAGAATAAGATAAAAGTTATTATTTCAGCTCAGATGTGTAATGTTTAATCATGTGCCATTGTGGGTCAAAATAGTTCTGGATTCGTAATTGCTATGACTTTACCATTTTATGTCATGATCTGCCATGAGGCAGCAGGAATAGGACCCAAATGCAGACCGGCAGTTCCAGCAAACAAATTATTTATTTAAACACAAAGACCAAAAACCTCAGGAACAAGGAAAAACAGCAGGAACAACGAAGACCATAAACCAATAACCATAAACAAGGACTAGCGCAAACCACTAACAGCCAACAGTAAACAATGAATGGCAAATGCATGCAGACACAGACAATGATCCAACAACAGACAAAGGGAAGGGACGGCTATATATAAGGGAGGCAAACGAGGGGATCAGACACAGGTGAGTGACGAGACACAGGTGAGTGTAATCAAACTAAGGAGGGAACCAGGCAAAGACAGGAAGGCAAAAGAAGACACAGATCCAAAATTTCAAAATAAAACAGGAAGCATAAACTCACAGTTCAGGGACCCTGACATTTTATTAAAATGTCCAACTTCTTAATGTGAAATTGATTCCCCTTTAATTCACTCACTCCACACACTGGAGCATATAAAGGTATTGTCCAAAATGTATAAAAAGGTAATTTACTACTCACTAAAGAATCAATTATTGAGTGTCTGTCATCTGCAGTATGGGGAATAGGGACTGGGTTAACAAAAAAAGTGATTTTCCAGCCAAACATTGCATCAGGTGTATTCACTGATTAGTTGCTTTCTTTCTTAATAAGCAATGATATCATTATTAGAGATGACTGCCCTTAACACTACCATCTCTTTTATCACCACACAACTTGCGGAATTTTTGCTTCTTAACAGATATAGACACAGAGATCCTAAACCGATAGTCTCCTGAAACATTAGTCATTGAAAAGGATTTCATTTTTTAACCACTGTTCACCTTTTCTCAATAAAAATGTTCAGGAGATACTGCTACACACATAAACAGCTTTTTATGTAAGTTTGACATTTAAAAAACGTTTCAATCTAAATCTAATAAATTAAATGAATTTGGCTACTGTGTAATCAGCAGCTGCAACAATAAGTTTGCAATAACAAGTTTGTTGACTGGCAACAATAAACAAGCAAATTATGTCAGAAACTCATGCTGGCTACTATGTAGTTCCTGAACACACTTTCACAAGCATTTCTTGACGGTGATCAATGGAAAGTGATACAGTGTTTTATTGTCAGTGTGCAGCCTGCTTATTGTAGGCTTTACAATTGTACCCAATGTTGATGTTTATCATTTGTCCTATACGGGATCAACAAGCAGAAACCATGCAAGAAATATTGCTGGCTGTACGAAATGTACCTAATTTGTACCTAAACATGATTAGAAAATCGGTTTCTTTAGGATAATCCTTTCAATTTTTTCAAAACATTTACATGAATTGGTCACACAATCATTGGTACTGATATGTTTCTGTGCGAGACTGCATTAAAGAAATCATCTCTGAATAGAGAGATAATTCTTAATAATAATTGTTATGAGCCTCTTCAATCAAGAACAAATTCCAGCAAGAAAGTGCAACAGTGAATTTTAAACAGCCAATTCTGCTGCTGTACAAATGTGAGCTACAAACATGCTAAGCATAGCAAAGGGCATGACACTGCCTTGGACCAAATTATACCCTCATGTCTGTCACAACTGGAGAAACACATAATTTTTTTCTTTTGAATGTCAATGTGTTGCATGAAACTGCCTGAAGGTAATTTTACACACCACTGATACAAAAAATGTTTTAGCTGTTTCATACAGAATTAGACAAGCTATGGTGTTAGCAAGGAAAATTGGATTATGGGAGATATATTTAAATCTCATGTGTCAACAGGTTAAAATACCTTGTAGAAAGACAGTGATGAGAGGACAATAGCATGCAAACCCCAAGAAAATCAATCAAGAATGCAACACAGCAGTGGGTGTTTGGATGTTCAGTATTGAAAATGACTTGACATTAAACAGTTTCAAATGATTATATAGTCCCTCTAGGATACAATTTTTTTAATGCAAATTCCTTTTCTTGAAGACCCACATGCACTTAGAAGCAACATGTTGGGCCTGTTCCTCCCAAATATGTGATTAAATACAGTTTTAATGGTGTATCATAATAATTATGTGGTTAGGATCAGTCTTTGCGAATAAACACACAATACCAGAGCAACATGACAACTAAAATGATAACCTGTGGACAAGGATGGTTTCCTCATATTTTCTGTAGATGCAGCACAGCTTCTCCTGCCTTGGTCTCATCAGTGGTAGATGCTCATGTCTATTACCAACATTGCAATGGAACAGACCACTGGGATCCCCTGACTGTTGAGACAGAGATTGTTTTCTTCCCCTGGCGAGTGGAGATTGTCATTTTGGAAGGTTATAGAATCTGAAAAACTTTATTTTCAATAGTTACTCTTCTGCAGATGACTTCTGATGTGTCCTAGACTCTGACTAAATTCATGTCTATCTTTGTACTTTTTATCACTTCTAGTGGATTCCTGAATTATTAAGCATCCGCAGCTGTGAAATGGAGGGTATTTCAATCACATAAATACAGAATGCAAGATCACTAAAGACGATTCCTTGTTTTTTGGCATATGTTTGCTTTGCTTTAATGCCTTTTGATAATGAAATGAGATAAAAGTATGAGAAGTTGTACTTAAACTCTTTTTGTAAGTGGTGATATTTTACTTTTGATATCTGATTTAATATATTAAACTACAAGCATTGAGTGTACGATGTAGACAAACACAGTGTAATCCTTCAATTCTACTTGGCTGTAAGGCTACCTTGTTAAAAATAATGTCTACGACATAACAAGTTAAATATGAAAGTATTTTTTATGCCCAGTGTGAGACTAAATCAATGGCAAATGTTTTGTGAGTGTATGATTGCCATGAGCTTGTGTGTTTTTGTACACTCCAAACACTCTTCAATCTAGATTGCACACCTGGACCAAATTTGGATTGCAAGCCCAGAAAGATGCAGATTGCTAAAATGGGGAACCAAAAACATTATTAACAGCTGGATTACCTGGGGAATAGACGTTGACGTCTGCCAGCCTTGGTCCCAAATGGAGATAAACATGTGTTCCCACCATAGTCCGTCTGGTCTCCTTCAACAAGAGAGAACCCACTATCCCATCAGGTGTAGACACCTTCTGCCCAGCTCTCCAACCACTATTTAAGCCTAAAAGTAATTTAGAATCACAGTCTAGTTAGTAAGTATTCTGACAATTTGCTTGATTTTACCTCTGTAACTCTGCCCTTTTGTAGTTTAAATCCAGTCAATCTGTCCTTGCATGCTGTTTTATGTAAGATGATAGTATTGTGTATAATGGGTTGTGTAACGTATTTAAAGCCTCCACTAAATTCTAAATGCACAACAATAAATGGGTTCCATGAGGTCAATGTGATTTCACTAGTGCCTGTCCTTCACCTTATCGCCCACACATGCCCTATTATAGGTTTGGCAATCACTTTAACTGCATAACTGTAGCTCTCAATTACTCTCATCTTCATTACAGTGTCTCAGCATCCCTATTTGAAATTATATCAAAAAAGCTCAGCAATCACTTGCAATTTGCACATTTTTAATTTGCATAACAGCCAATTATGGTCAATCACTTCAGCACTGTTTGTGGACTAAATACAATACTGAAGCAACAGGGAAACCATACCCATTCCCCACATGCAGCAGACAAAATCAACACAGACAAAGCATATTTCTTTTACACCGCAGGTATGCTGAATGTCATTGGAGCCATAGCTGGAAGACATTAATTTAATCTGTAATACAAATTTCTGAAGAACACTTTATTTACCAAAAGAAAAGCCACCTATTCCATTAACACCCAGGTTATGTGTAATGCTCAAACAGAAACAAATAATGTGGTGTTGGTGAGTGGTTGTTAAGTGTAGCATGTGTAATCCCAACGTTCCTCATATGTCATTGTCACTGAAAGCATCAGAACCCATCAAAAAGTTGTTCTGATGGCAGCTGCAAGGAGAAACCATTCACAGCATCTTACAGTAAATAGGGTCTTCTTGTGGTGAGGACGCCCCAAATGTCTAAGTGAAAATTAAGAAAAATAGTTGTTAAGGCTGCTCCCTTATGTAATCATGTTTTTTGAATAAATATTGGAAGAAAACATAAACAAACAGCAAATGGTAGAACCATAGAATGTGTTAGCTGCATTTGATTTGACACTTTTTCAATATTTAAAATAAGAATATAAAAAAAACTGTTATTTATGATAATGATTCATAGATGAGTCAGATAACCTCCCTCTGTTCAGCACCACAGCCATTGTATAATGCTGAATTGCTAGGTTAAACACACAAACACACACACACACAGTCAGCTATATAAGACTTATCCATAAGGACTCATAATTCTTAAAAAAAGAAATACTAGCTGGCATAAGTACAGTGACTCTCTCTTTCTCTCTTTCTATCACATACAGAAAATGTACACACACACACACACACACACACACACACACCTACTTATAACTTTCATGGTGTCCAGTTTGTTGCATGCATTTGGGTGTCTGTCCTCTGGAGTAGACCATCTGCTCCTTCCTATTTATTGCTTCTATCCCCAGTTGTGCTCTATCCTTCTGGTGGTCTTCCACCCCCATGCCAAAGCAGACACCAATTAGAGAGTTATGCATTAGACTTTTCACTTCTCTCTGGCACTCATTATGTCATATTCAGTTAGAGTTTGCTTTACTATCTTACGCTCCTCTGAGCACTTTAAAGACTTCCAAACACCTACAAATTCCAGCAAAATGGAGCTAGGTAAAGTGAGCAACAAACCACATGCTATTTCAAAGTGTTTTTGTGTCTTTGGGACTTCTTATGAAATGGATAAATTGTAATTATGTAGATCATTTTTGGAGTCTCTGCTGAATACATACATTCTTTGATGCTAGTTTCAAAAGAAATTGTTTTTGAAATAATCTTTTACGTAGTCAGTTACCAGCACACCAAAAGTTTTCTTTTAAAACATCAGTTCTCACATAATAACTTACATCTACTGTATTCATGGATTTGCAATGCCCTTTAGATAGATTTGTTTTGCATTGTTTTTAGATTTGTTGACCACCAGCCAACCAAGCACATCCTGGGGGCGCTGAGGTTGTTCAGGAACTTGCCCAGCTACCCTCTAAAAAACAACATGCATCTGCTGGTCTTCTGTTATTTAGTTGCCCACCTGGCTCTCTGCCCTTCCAACCATATCTCCTGTGAATTAAGGTCACATGTAACAGTTACATAAACAATATCCAAGTTGATAAATTTGGGGAAATTGTAATGCCACTAATCTTCAACAAGTTCAAGTTAAATGTTTCTGCAAAACATTTAGTGTCAGTGTATGTTCAAGGTATAGTTATGGCATGATTATGGGCTTATGTGGCCATCCACCTAGCCTCTGCACCTCTTTCTTTTTTCTGTTATATAAACGTCACAAAACTGCCTACTTTACAGTAGCACTGACTGTTGCCATTGAATGCAAGCTTTTAATGCAGAATAGTTGCATACAAGCAAGCATAGGGTTGGTTTTGCTATTCCTGAATGCACAGTCAAACCGGCAGCTGTGTATCACTCAGCAAATGTGCTTATAAAGCAGTGGTGGATTGCATAACGTTTTGCTAAATTTAAGCTTCCTTTTCCCCCTCTAATGTTTTTATATCATCACCATTAAATAACTCTCAGTTATGGTAAAACGCATGTCTAAATGGTAACTAAACAAATAAAACCAATACATTTCAAAATATAAATGTTTATTTGTTGTTGTGTTTTAAAATAAAACATATTGTACAGCCTATTTAACCATGATACTTGCAAACTGTCCACTCAAATGGTAGTTAATAGTAGGGTAGTGTGGAGATCCACTAAGATAAGTCAAGCTTTAAAAAACAATTAGAAGTCAAAGCCTGTGTGAAATAGAAAACTTCTGTAAAGTGCAAGTGGCTAATGAATCAGCACAGACTCCCCTCACAAAATAATAACACATTTGTTTAGGTCTCATTTTCACAACAGTTTGATAAATTGTTTCCTCCCTCAAACTCAACCATCCCCAAAACTCATATTTACAGTCCATTTTGCACATGCACACATTTATTTTGTTTTAGAATTGCTAACTCACATTTCTCTGCATTAAGTAAATCTTTTCAAAACTTTACACAGTTTCTTATGACGGCATATCACTGCCAAAATCCGCGAGTGCAAGTGAGATCCTTCCTTGCACAACTCAAACAGCCACACGCAGAATATTTCTGCTCACGTGAGCAATAATGTAGCCTGCAAGGAGAAAACCATCCTTTGAGTGTGTGCAGAATGAGAACTGAGCACAGGAATACTATCATCGCTATCCTGACGTCAGAGTTCTTGCCTGTGTAGTTGCTGTGACTGGATGCTTTGGCATCCATTGTTTGTTGTAGTGAAACATTTTCTAAAATTGGTGGAAAATTAAAATCTTAACTTAATAACTATTAGATATAAATGATCTTGGCCATTCAAATCAATACAGAACCATGACTGTTCTGCAGCATTTAGTACGACGTCATTAAATTGATGGACCTTTTCTCAGCACCCCTATCTCTGACTGACTTCCAGCGTCCCTGTAAAACGTACCAACTATAGTCATCAACATGTTAGCATTGTCATACGCCAGCATGATGCTATGCTTATGTTAGCATTTAGCTCATAGCACAAACTCAAATATTTTACATTTTTCTTCAATATTGTTAATTACACATGGCAGGCGAACATTCCCTGAAAAACAGATTAGCGGATAAAAGTAGATATATGTCAAAAGTACTGTGTTGACAAGATATCGGGAGTAATCCACTTGATGCCCTGAAAAGTGTTATCAGAATAAAGTCTCTGTAAAAACAGTTGTGTGTCTGTATCTGCCCCATGTTGACTGCAGTGAAGTATAACTGATGGGAAAACAAAGAATCCAGAGAAAGAGGATCTTGACCAAATATCCTTCTTCGAAAGTACAATGTGTGTGTATGCATGTGTATGTACATTTATTATGACATAAACAGTGTGTTCATACAGACTGTAGGTGCTGTGTGAATGTGTACATCCATGTGAGTTTATGTTCACACATCAGAGCTGCCACGTCTAGACATTACCTTCTCCTGACAATGCAATTAAAGCTCTGGTGCTGCATGTAACCTTCTATTTACTGTCCAGGGAGACCAATAAATTGCCCGCATATTTGTCACAATAAAGGAGCCATCAGACTCAAGGAAGGAGGTACACGTGTATGAATCTTGATGCTGAGCAGCTGTTCAATTAAACTGGTATGGGGGATATGCACCCAAGGCACTAGCATGACACCATCTGAAATGACCCTGAGACCGGAGTCTAGGAGCAAGGTTGCATATGTACTAATTGTCTGTGAAACTTTAGATGCCTGCTTTTAATTAGATCTCTAGCGGTATGTGTTTCCAGCATTTAAATTTGTTATCCTTTGAGCATTCACAGATATACATAAAGACAACAAAGTACTTGCCCAGCCTGTGATCTCATAGAGGTGTACCATGAAGAAAAGAAGGATATAAAAGGTGGATGTGGCAGCCCTGTTGATGGTTTTTTAAAATATAACTGTTTTGATAGCACAGAGCAGAGCTCTTGAGTCTGGGGAAGGACATTGTAAAAGTTAGAAGACAAAGTGATTTATCAAATAGTCTGGTCCTTGTTACTGATGCTTTCTGAGAAAGAACTTGTGTGTCTTATGTATCAAGCAGGAGCACTAGCAGCGCAGTTTTAAAGGAAGTGTTATCCATTATGCATTTGCATTTACATAAGAGAAGTACATAGCACAGATGAAAAGAAAGCATAAAACTATCTAGGGAACCACCCTAAATTTGTTACAAACATAATATCAATGAAGAATTAAATAACATTTGGAGAGAAAAAAAGGTAATCTGCAACAAGCTAAACAGAGAATGATTCAGATTTACTGCTTGCAATTATAACATTCAACTACGACATACAAGTTTATAGGCTCACCTTTGGGGATCGCAATGTCGCACCTCCATGATGTTGGTTTTAAGTAAAATGTCTCAATAGCTTGGGTCCAGACCATCATTTTTCATCGTTAGTTATAAGTGTAAGGGAACTTCGATCAGTAATGTCAAACATTGTCAGCACTTTCCAAATTCTATTACATCTTGCTGTCTTTCTGTCTGTCAACTTGTCATTCTCTCACTAGTACTCCTTTTCGGTTTAGTTCACAGACCAGCAAATTGGAGAGGCTACTGTATGTTCAGCCAGAGGAGAGCCATTACAGATGAGAGGGAGAGAGACAGAGAGAGAGAGAGACAGGGTGGACAAGGGAGCATGTGAATGGAGACAGAGGAATGATATTTGGACAGATGTAAAATTGACTCTTTATCCAATGCACTTTGCACATCAGAGGCTCTCCCTCTCCTTCGACTCTGTGACTGATCAGAAGATCTCAAAATGTGGTAACTCAGGCTACTAAAATAAATCTATTCCACACTGAAAATGTATCTTGACAACTGACTCTCTTGTTCTTTCATTCTCTTTCATTCTCCCTCTGATTAATTATTGTTGCTATTTAGCGGAATTTCGGGAGCAAGAACACCCCCCCATTACGTCAACCACGTCACTACGCCATTTCCGTATAAATACCTTACGTAACCGTCCCTCGTTCGTTCTCGATTACTGCGCATGGCAGCTTCTAGCAGCTACCAACCTCCAGCAACCAAAGCAGCTAGCACTGGCCGGGACGCCAGCACCAGGATGCCGGCGTTCTCGGCCGTCCACCGACCACAGCAGCTAGCACCGGACGGGACAACGGCAGACCACCGACCACAGTCAGTTTGCACTGGAATGCCGGTGCTCTCGGCCGACCACCGACAACAGCTGCTAGCACCGGCCAAGACGTCTGGCACCGGGATGCCAGGGCCCCAGCTACCAACCTCCACCAACAACAGCAGCTAGCACCGGCCAGGACGCCGACACCGGGATGCCGGCGCTCTCGGCCGACCACCGACAACAGCAGCTAGCACCGGCTGCGGAGTCCGTCACCGGGATGCAGCTCTTTCTGTCAGTTTTTGGGGGTTTGTACTATCCCACCTCAGTCTCCCACTTATTTTAAATCATGGGCCGCGGGTCCTCACAAGCATATCACCGCTTCATCCAGTCAGATCCCAAAGATCTTAAATCGGCTTAATCTCTTCTCCAGTTATGTGAGGCTTTTTGGGGTTTTCGTACCCGGGTGCCACAGCGGACGTCCCCACGAAGCTTCCCCAAACCATCAGCAATATTCAAACATTCTAAATGTACCTTTGTTCAATAAATCTTTTAAACGTATCATATGGAGGGTGTGTTCCTTGCTAGTGAATTATCTATACTGGCATATAGGCAGACAACCATTACCATTACAGTCTCTCCTCGAAGGGTTTTGTGATGTTGCTCATGGTTGTACACACAAAAGATACCGAAGCAGATGTGTGATGAAAAAAGACTGCTCAAGAGTCATGTTGAATTCCAAGACCACCCACCTTTACACACCTGGCCTACTGCGATGTGGAGAGGACAAGCTTGTCAAATTGATGATTTCGGACGCTGCTCAACGATCCAACAGCATGATGACATTTAACACCAAATATTTACAGATTACTACTTACTCCGTCTGACTTGAAGTAAATGTTCAAAATTACAAATCAAACGTGGTCTCTTTAATGTCTTCCCTTGAGGCGGGTTGTGACAAACTGGAGGCTCCTCAGGGATTTCGTCTCAGGATTGTGCGAGGATGAGTTTATGGATTAAAATAATTTTGTCACACTTGAGGTTCAAGAGTGCTGACAAGTGGCAACCACATATGACCACATCGGGTTCAAAGTATTTTAACCAATATTTTATTTTTAACAGAGTCAAAAGATGTGTGTCAGTAATGTAAAGTCAGTAATGAGCCATCTTAAATATCCTGGGTGCATATGATCATATCTAATAGCACTTGCACGTGTGATATTACCCATTCACAAAATATTGTACAGATGTAGTTGTAAATAGCCAAGAAGAAAAAATACTACCTGCCTGTTTCTACATCCAGCAAACACAGAGCAACATTATCATCCTTGTCTGAGCTTGTTTCTGGGAAACAGCTGCCTATGGTTTTATATGTAGGGTTGTTGAGAGGTGGAGTGACTCAATGATACATTTTATGTACATTCAGATAATCAAAACACTAAAAGCTGAGTTGGCTGTTGACTCTCAGTAGGTTAGACACTGCAACACATTGATTTCACTTGAAAAAATGTAACAATGATTAGTTGCATTCTTAAAATACTGATAAAGAGTTCAGTATCTACAGTGTATATATATATGTGCGCATGCGCTTTTAAGTGCGTGCTGCCTGATACGGTTGCTCCGCTCGTCTTACTTGCTCTTTTAAATCTTTTTGTTATTTAACTTTGTACTTATGGGTTTTTTGTTTGGTGTTGACTTGTTGGAGTCAGGCCTCCACAAATGTGCTGGTGGAG
>JAVQJD010091262.1:0-12399 GCA_036023655.1 Nannoperca australis
GAGAGAGAGAGAGAGAGAGAGAGAGAGAGCTTTCCTCAATATGAGCCAGGTGCAGGGTCTCTGAGCAGCAGACAAAGAGCAGAGCTACATGTTCGTCTCCTCTTCACACCTGTCAGCCCTTTGCTATGATTGATCACCTGTATACTGTGTGTGTGTGTGTGTGTGGGGGGGGGGGGGTGAGGGACTGGGACACCAGGCCAGGTTAGGGCATGTTGGTTTCAGTAGAGCAGAACCATGTTGGGCCAGGCCTGATGACCCATTTCCATCAGGGCCACAGATCTGTCTCCCAGGAAACGCTCACTAAAAATACTCTGCAGGCTCAGTGAGTTCACAGCACAGAGGCACCAACCACACTGTTCTCTTTCTGATCACCATTAAACCTGGGTTTGAGTTGAACTCTTTGTTTATAGTGGCGTAAAAAGGAACAGCAATCATCGTTATTTAGCAAAACTGCCTATCCCAGCAAGCACTGGGTGCAAGGCCTGAACTGACCTCGAATCTAACGTCAGTGTTTAGTCTGATCCGTCTCTGATGTGCAAACTCCTTCCACATCAACATCAAAGTGATAATTCTGACTGGGCATTGTATCCTTTTCTGAACTGGATGTTTGGTTCGAGGGTTTTGTGGATTGTTCTGGATATGCAGACACACTTTATATCAAGCTGTTGGACTGTACAGTTTACCCGTTGTTGAGTTATGATGGGGCAGCCCTGTGAATGGTGTTCACTTCAGGATCATCCCTCTGTCAGCTACATCCACTGTACGGTCCACAAACTGAACCTGGTTTTTTTGGATGCTGGAAAGCAAATCTCACAGCAATGGGATTGTTTCTCATCCTTCAGACCTTCAGACACCTTCTTCACACAACCAGGGACTCATCAGACATACACAGACTCAGAAGGAGCTTTGAGAGGCACAGAATAGGCTTGTAGATGGAAAAATGTGGCTGCTGTTAAAGACTCCATGACGGACGACCACGCCTTTACTGTCTTTGCAGCAGCCCTCTGGAATCATCTTCCACAATCTATCAGATGTGCTGAATCTATTTTAAGCAGCTTCTAAAAAAAACCATCTTTATAGGCAAGCCTGTTTATAAATCTCCTTCTCTGTTTTTGTCTTTGTGCTGTTTCTTTTAGATTCAACATTTTCTTTTCCTTTATGGATTTGTTCATTTAGATTTTCTTGTGTGTGAAGCACACACACACACACACAGACACACAGAATTGATGGTCATTAATATGGAGGTAAGTTCCTCATGATAAACCTTTACCCATCACCATCTGACTTTTAACACTTGATGAGATAAAAACTGGTACTTAAAATGTACAACAGCCAATCAGAATGAGTTGCTGCCATCGTGACCGCGGGGGTGAGAAACCGAGTTCTGCTGACAGCTCTGAAGCTTTAATTATGGACGAATCCAGAAAACACTCGGGCACTCTGAGAGAAAGAAAAACAGCTGGAAGAGATGACCAGCTTGAACTTCTGGTAACGAAGAAAGAAGAACAGCAGGTGCCTCACTGCTGATGCTTTGTTAATACTACCTGTAAACTGATGCTGAAAGAGTCTGATGGGTCCCAGAACTCAAGCATGTTTTAACAGCAGAAGATAAATAATCACACTGATGCTAGTGTGTAAGCTGAGCATTTGAAAGTATTTATGTAAAACTGGAAGTCATTTGGACATCTTGAGGGGGAACTGCTTGTCCTGATATGTGTTGTGTTGTGTCTCTCTACAACAGAGGTGGTGAACGCAGCATGACCCACAGTCAGTAATGGCCACCATTATAGCCAGAAGACACCAGAATCTCTCTTTAAAGCTGAGAAACCTGGATAAAAAATGAACAGCCAGACAGAAAATCCACAGAATGAAGCTCAGCCCTTCCAGTGACACACACGACTGTACTTCTTCCACACAGGTCTGAATTCATTTATCATTTCCTGTCAGGCTTCCTCCCTCCATCCAGCCTCTCTGCCACTGTTTGTTGTTTGGTTGGTTAATATTAATATCTTAACCGCAATGATAAAATGGGCTTTGTCATCTTCCCTTATCGTGATTTGTTTATCTAGAGCCATAAAGAAAAATAAAAAAATAACAGTGACTTCACAAAAAATTAGAATTGGTTCCATCAACCTCAGTGAGTGACACTGAACACCTTGTGTCCACATCCATGTTGAAACACAACATAGGGCTCCTATTTGCCAACGCACACCACAGACATTTCAAAGGATGGCTGCCTTTTCCTACTCTTACACAAGCACCCTAATGCATCACAATTGCAGAAGGTTCCAAACACGCCTGCTGTCAACTGTATCAGCGCACAGCACTAAAGTAACTTTGTAAAAAATAAAAGACACTGTGATGGATTACCTATCTGGATCTGTCCGTCGGCTGCAGGAAAGTAGCAAAAACGCATTCATCAATCTTAAACCCTGTAACTTTGGGGAAAATGTTGGCACGAGTTGTCAAATGCTGCATCCAATTACTGAGCTCCGTCATTTGGAGAAGAAGGCTCATGAAGGTGTGGAAGATGTGAAGGCCTCCTCTAACATGATCTAGGCTCACAGGGATAAAAGAGAAAAAGAAAACTAATAATAACGGTGCGTTTGAGCTCAACTGCTTGTAAATCATCAGTTAGTTTATCACAAAGTGGTAAATAGCAGTGATAAAGCCAGGCGAGTTTACAATACACTCAACACATGATTAACAACTGGAAAATAATTATTCCTGTTAAAGGTGAACACGTCTCCGTAACTTATATATTACTGCTAACTTTATTTAGAAGATAATCTTTCTGACTTTCAGAGGTGTGTTTCATTTGATTTTAGCAAGAAGGCAATCTGTTTTATGACTGTTTCCATTTTAATTTACAGCCAAAGCAAACTCAAAATGTTCTCCAAATCTGTCCACACTTGCTGCTGCTTGTAAAGCTCATTGCTGTGAACACACAATAATAACCGAAGGCAGCTCAGATGAGCTTACCAATATGTTGATCAGCTCATCTCTTCTCTCATCTGGATTGTGGTGGCTGGACTGTGAAACTGGGCAGACACTGACACTGATCAATGATCTCTCTGTTGGACGATCGGTTGAACTAGAAATGTTGGTTGTCTATCTAAAGTTTCAAAACTTCCAAAGTCTGATTTCCCAAATGGCTGCTGTCAAAAGACTCATCATTAACTGCAGTGAGCCTGTTTGAATATTACTGCAATTGTATTTGCATGTTGTAACTGTAGTCCGGAGACTGAACTGTGATAGAAACTGAACTTCACTGCAGAACAGACAGATCAGAGTGTGACCTCCATCTCCTGTTTTACTGTCATAGTAGAATTACACAAAGTAATGCTGCCTTTCTGTCTCTCTCTAACGATGTTTAACTGTCACTGGACCAAATGTGTTCATATTCAGTGTGAGCTCCACGTGGTGCTCGGTCAGTTGATCCATTCAGTGGGAGCATTAAAGTCAGAGGTCCTGCTCGTGCAGGAAGGACGATTAAAACATGTAGTGTGAGTTAACAGAGTCTGCTCAGCTCAAGAGGACACTGTTCTGCTCTGGATTGAACACATGCATCCTAAAAATGATCATTCCATTATCTACAATCAGTTTTAATATATGTTGCTGTCAGGACTTGTGGTCTGAAAGTCCCTCTGCTGTCGCAGGAAATGTTTTTATTAGGATGAAACATTAGCTTCAGGGGAAAAGAGCAGAGGTGCAAAGAGGCTCCTGTTACCGTAACTATGTAATCCAGCTGCATTGATCACCAGGCGAGACACATCAAATCTGTCTGATTCAGCTCAGCATGTGATGGGGAGTGATTGACCACTTTGCTTCGATTGATGAGAGGAAATAAAAAGAAAACTTCCAGAACTAGTTTGACAAGGAACGGCTCAGATTTAGTTGGAGAGGCCGGGCTACGTCAGACACCAGCTGACGGTACCTGCTGTCACCCTGTGTCTTAGAAACCACCTCTCCTCCTAATTACCAAGAGACAGTCGGTAACAGTTCAACCCTTCTTAATTATCTTATAGAAATGTTGTGTTTCCTTCAAACATATTTGCTCGTTTATGTAAATGCCGTTTGTAGGAGACTGTTGATCAAACAGTGTCTTGACTTTGTTTTTGGTCTCATGTTTGGAGTCAAATGATCCTTTTACATAATGTCCATTGAGATGTAGACGATCCAGATGCATCCACACGATTCCTGTTACTAAAACAACAAGCGTAGAGGACTGTGGAGGTATCTGCTTTCAGAGAGCTGATGCTGGTGGACTGATGAGCAGAGGCGTTCTCAGGGAAGTTCATTCTTCACAGGCCAGCCCTGCTTATCTTGGTTCATTTGGAAGTGATGGATCCATTGTGCCCAACAGTTGGCCATGTATCCTCCCCCTTCACCTCAGAGGAAACAGCAACCTCCCATGTCACATCACTTACAGCTGATATTTAACGAAAATCCTGATTATTATCACTTTATTACTATTGATCCAGGTCCACTCACACACTGCTAACATGGAACAAACCGACCCTGAGATACGTAGAAAAGTGACTGCCAGTCAGCCAGTTCTCCATCATTACACATGCAGGCTCATGATGCAATAAGATAAATGAGACAACACTTTGAAGAGGATGCACAACAAGATCATTAAACGCAAACTCCACTGATCCGCTTTATTTGTTCGCAGACAAAGACTCCCTGGTGGCGCAGTGAGCCGCCCCTCATTGGCTCAGCCACACTCCCACTCCCACACACTGAGAAATACTGTAGAGAAATAAGGACTCACAGTAGAAAAGCAATAAGATTTCAGACTTCAGTGGGGAATAAATGTCGACATTTTAGGTGGACTGAATTATTTCACCGGTTCATATTCCGTTCACACAAGTAAGGATATGCTCCTGTAATGAATGATGCAGAAATGTGAATCTGCAAGCAACAATAAAACAATTAGCCTGCTGGGGAAAATAAGGACTTTTAGCAAAACAGATATTAGTACGAGATTACAAGGACAGGATGGAGGGGGAAGGAAAGACAAGGAAAGGCTGGAATAAAGGAGATGAACCAGGAAGGACGAAGGAGAAGGACACAGACAGCAAACATATCTTAAGACCAAAGACAGAATCCATGTCCATCCGTCCAACTCCCATCAAAACTGCCAACAAGTGAGTTTCTGTAACAGTATGTGAGCATGCAGCTCCAAAGTGCAGTGGATGGTTGCAGCTGGCCCTGAGTGCAGCGGCCGTAATGACCTCCTCAGGCAGCAGCAACTGTCCTGAAGTAACCTTAAACCTGACCCTGTATACTGACAACCAACCAAATGCTCCTTCTTCATTTTCACCCCTGTCCGTTCACCTCACATTGCTATGTTAATAAAAGAGCACTACAGCCCTATTAATATGGTTTATGGTATATTAGAAATTCCTTTTCAGCATGCCACTTTGAAACAATCTGCTTAATGGGGGCAGATAATGTGATTAGGACCATAAACAGTGACAGAGTTTTAACAAGGCAGTCTCCTGACATGATGAGCTATCTAAAAGGAATATCCAGGTAATCTATAGGTTTTGGTGTAGTGCATTTGATGTGGCTCTGCTAATCCCACATGAATAGAAACACAAACACACAGCAGAAGAAAATGAAGCTCCCAGGAGCATGACAGTTCACTGAACAATGTTCTCAGCCTGGGAGGTTATGAAACATTGATAACAGAGGCTGAACAAAACATGTCAACTCTCCGACCGACGAGCATCACTGAGCTCACATGCACAGAGATGAGGAAACATATCAGCCTTCCCTCCCCTGCGTTGCCCCTGTATAATTCATTGCTCCACCCTTACACCCACTGTTGTCCCTTAGGCACACACACACACACACACACACACACACACACACACACCTTAAGGGTGCATTCAGACTGGCAAAAGCACTATGGCAAACCGAGGCAAAGGGCTGTGTTGGTGTGGGCACGTTGCTACAGGGTGCAGATAAAATACAAACCAGCAAGTCCAGCTGCAAGGTTTAAAAAACAGCACAACCCTGCACAGGGGTTTATAATCCAGTGGTTATCACTGCAGCAGTCATTTCTCCTCTGTCTTCATGTTGGGGAGGTAAACCATAAATTAGCACAAGGCTACAAGTTCCATGCTACAAGATGTTCTTGCACGAGGACTCGTCAAACATTCCTCACATAAACTGAAAGAGGAGCCCATGTTTATGATTATCAGGATCCTAACTACTCACAGTCTCCCCCACCAACTTCTTTATCAAACAAACTCTTGCTATTTTCCGTCTGATTTTCTTGATCTTAGATTTCTAAATAATGATGTATTTAAATGCCCTGCACACCCACAGTGGTGTTTTAATTATGTCTGGTTGAAGTCAGGTTGAAGTTGGGTGAAGCAATGGAAATTATGTGACATCACCAAAGTCTAAAAATGAATAATGATGATAACAGTGTAAACTGTCCACCCTAACAGGTGCAACAGATCAATCAAGCTCAGTCTGTACACACCCACACAGTCTCGAGAAGAGCTCTAATCAGGCAACCTGCGTGCAAACACCTGTGTGGGTGGACAACAGGTGTACAGGCCTGACACAAGGCTATGCAAGTACTTATAATAACATATAAACTATTAATCCTCTCTAACTCTTCTTAGAAAATATAAAGTCAGTAGAAAGTAAGTGTCTAAAATGTCTCCAACCAACATAAAGTTTCTGTCTTCCAGACACAATGATGAAGAAGCTTCCTGTCACGGTAACATGACGGAGCAGTACCTAGGTGTCAGGTTCAGTGCAGTTATCTTTTGTATTGGAAGGTTTGATGACGCTCCTCTAGAGATGAATATGAAACTGAGGCTACTGATCGTGAGGAATTTGTTTTTGTATCATTCATGAATCAGATGATTTAAAAGCAGAGCTGGAGCCTCAGAATAATGAGGCCTGCTCAGACGACATGAGCTTGACAGTGACAACAGTCAAGATATTGTCCAAGTGACTTCCCAGGAGGAGAGGACTGATGAGGGAACATCACATAGTTACCTCAACTGCCGACCTTGTGGCTATAAACATGCATGTACTATTCCAGCCAAATGTTCAACTTGGGAAGCCAGAAGATTGCACTTTCCTGGGAAAAGCTTGGAAAGAGGTGCCAGAGCCACACCACACAGAACCGTCATCCCTATAACATTTACCATAAAGACCAAACTCAGATAAACTGAGTGCTACGTGTGCTGTTTGGTGGTGAGCAGGTTGTGTACAGTGGCTTTATCATTTACACTTTCACTGTTACACACTGGTGACACACTGTACAAGATAAGAACGGTTAATGTAATTACATATTACATTATCACGAAAAGATATTAAAGTATATTCTGAAGTGATTCATCACTATGACGTGTTTCATAATGTTTTTATTTCATTTAGAAGGACAGTTATTGCATTTTGAAAAGTTATTGCATCATAAATGACTTATTAGATCAGTTACAACCCTACCAGCCTTACCTGGGGAAGACATGGCATCAGGATGCACTATGGGAAGACGGTGGAGGCAGTGTGATGCTTTGGGCAATGTTCAGCTGGGAAACCTTGGGTCCTGCCATTCATGTGGATGTTACTTTGACACGTGCCACCTACCTAAACATTGTTGCAGACCGAGTACAACCCCATCATGGAAACGGTATTCCCTAATGGCAGTGGCCTCTTTCAGCAGGATAATCTGCCCCGCCACATCCCAAAAAGTTCACGGTGTTGACTTGACCTCCAAATTCCCCTTAAAGGATCTGCTGCTAATGTCTTGGTGCCAGATGCCACAGCACACTTTCAGAGGTCTAGGGGAGTCCATGCCTCGACGGGTCAGGGCTGTCTTGGCGGTAAAATGGACCTGCACAAAATTAGGCACGTGGTCAAACGGTATATGCTTAATATTGTTTGAGTGGTGTGACTGAAACAAAGTTACGTAGAAGGAAAGGTGAAAATGAAAGCAGGTAATCTACTTTCTCTCTCTCTTACTTGTTTGTGCTGTTTAATGTGTTGCAGAAAGAGGAGCGCAGCAAAGGTGGGAGTTTTCTGTGAGGACCTCGGGGCTTGTTGTGATATTTGGCTGGCATCCTCGTCATCCTTCACTCCCATAATGCCTTGCTGTACATGTGTTTATGATTCTTCCTCTGCTTGTTCAACTTCTCAGAGTCAGGGATGGCACACCAGGTTTTTCATCCCAATCAAGGGTCAAAGGAGGGCGTCGTATACTATACAGATTGTAAAGACCTGTGAGGCAAATTGTGATTTGTGAGATGGAGCTATTAAAATCAAATTGACTTATACAGTGACTGAGGCTGCCTCACATCTAAAGTTCTGTTCATTTGGTGTGGAGGGAAAAATGATCCATAGTTCTGGTTTGGTTCATGCTCACACTGACTTTTTACAAACAAACCAAGAGGAGGAAACATGAAGCACGAAGCATGAAACACACTAACTGAACAGGTTAGAGATGAAAGCAGCAGATTCATATTTTTAAAAATAGTCATATTTCATGGTGTTACACATATTCTTATTGTTTATCAAAAATGGACCTGTTTAGGAGATGTACAGACAATGCTTTCACACAGATCAGGTATGACAGTGATGTGAATCTTATGTTACTGTCTTCACAGTCACCAGATCTCGACCTGACTGAACACATACTGTACCTTATCACAGAGACTGCAGAGACTTAGAGAATCAATGACCAGGAGCACTGAAGCAATTCTCAAAGCCTGTGGTGGAACTACACCTACTAAGACACTTTTGTTGTTTTAATCTTCAGTTTTTAACCTGTATTTTTTTTTTTTTTCTCAAGACCTTACTGTCCACAATGGCCTCAAGAAGAGCTCATTGTGGACTTCAGAAACACCCAAAGGCAGCACACTCACCCCCATCTGTATCAACAGGATGGAGGTTGAGTTTCAACTTTGTGGTTGTCCACATCTCTGAGAACTTCTCTTGGACTCTCAAGCAGCCTCTTAGCCAAAATAAAGAGACCCACGGGGAAGATCATTTCAGTGATGACAGTTTGCCTGAGGAAGCAGGGGATGCTGGTAAAGGCAGCAGGGAGGCGTTGTCTTGCAGAATGAATTGCTCCCTTACAGCATGTGTCAGCAGGGTAATTAAATCATTGTTGCCCTCCATTGCTGGAGAAGCTCTAAACCTGTGATGAAGCTACACTCCCAGTGGCTTGTAATTTAAAGGAGAAGAGGTGTCTTGATGAGTTCTTTTTTCCCACTAACACTAGTTTGCATACACTTTCTTTCCTTGACCATTTTCTCACATTTATTTACTGTGAGTCTGGTGGGTTGCGCTTGGGGCCTTAAGGCAGTCACTCTAACAAAAGCTTGTGATCACGCAGAGTAATCAAAACATGAAATCATTCAGGGACATCCACTGATCACTGATCCTGATCATCGAAAAAGATCATGACAAACAACAAGTCCAAAACTACACGTATAATAGCAATGCTAGACAGAGGGCAAACTATGCTTGGACATACCAGAGAGATTGTACCTACATTTGATGAAAAATTATATAAAATCATTTTAAAATCTGCATTATTTAATAAAAAGAATTGTGTTGTATAGTAGTCAGCATGTATTGCTGCAGTGGTGCAGTTGAACTGAACACAGTTCCAGTGACTGTGACAGTAGGATTGATCACACCTTTTGATAAATTTGCCATGGCTTTGCGATAAACAACAGCTCTGTAAGTCTGTACTTTGGTGTGTTAGCATTTTAACATTTGCTAACTAGTACTAAACACAAAGTAAAGCTGAGGCCATGGGAATGTCATTTGTTTATTGGGTCATAAACCAAAGGTTTTGCATGATAAAGGTGCTACATAAAAAGTCAAAGGATCAGCACATTTATTACATTTCATCGTGACAGGAAGATAAATGTCTGAACCACATTTCATGACAATCCATCAAACAGTTGTTGAGATATTTCAGTCTGGACAGAAAATGTCAGTATATTGGTGGTAGTCACGGAACCAAGTCAAACAAAAGGTCAATGCAATTCGCTGTTGTGGAAAGCATGAATGTCTGCTCTGTTTGAGATAATTCACTGGATGATTTAAACTTTGACAATGACGATGACTATGACTAATTTGTGTCCAATTCTGAGCCTGTGTAACTGTCACGTAAGAAAAACTAAACTCATGCATTATTATTGTTGCACGTGTGCATTACTCTGAGATGACTCGTTACTCGTTCATATCAAAGAGTAGCCTAGCCCTTCACAGGATGTGTGCTGTAAAGTTACTTAACTACTAGTTTTAGGTTACAAATTCACACTTACTTCCTAGGAACCACACTGACATAGGTTACTGCTTATTGGTTTTGCCAAACACATTCAGAAGAAACCTAATTTCTACCTGGATTACATTCACTGGCAAGGATTTTATTCTGTGTTCCTGTACTCCACAGAAGCTGGAGGTGGTCGGGGTGGGTAGTGGAGAACAGGGTTCTGGTCTTGGGATCTGCGTCTGGTTAGCTTCAGGCTGATTAAACACTATGTTTAAGATTAGGTAAAGATTGTACAGTTGTGACATTTGTAAACATTTCCTCATCTTCATATAAAACTTGGTACAAAGTATTTCTAAGAGATGGGGTTGAAATGCTTACTTGTAGGTTGCATGTTCATAAGAATAATCCTCATCTGCGTTTCTGCCTCTGCATGTGACTGGTGAGCCTCCTATAGGTTTCTATTTTGCACGTATAAGTTGATTATGTACCATAAGATATGCTTGTTTTAGCAGAAATAACTATTTAGCCAACCCATGGCAGTGAAAGACTGTTCAATACTCCAGTAGAGCAAGTTTCTATTCCTGAAACAATCAGACTTTGTCGCAGATCACTACAATCCCCTGAGCATACAACCTCGCTAATTGAAACTCAGCTCTGGGAGCTGCAGATGTATCTTGAAATCAATTCTGGAGGCACAGTGGGAGAATTCACATTATCACCTGTTGTACCCCTGTTTTAAAAGTAAAGCACGTCTTCACAGTCCTCAAAGCCCTGGATAGATCTGTACTCCTCCGCTGCTGATAATTGAATTGGATTTGTGGGATGAGCTGATACAGTAGCAGCATTGAGGTATTGATCCCTGCTCACAACGGGCAACAGTCCATTCCTTTCTAAAGAGACTTTTCTCTCTGCAGAATTTAGAGGGTAATTGTGGTAGTTTTTCAAATAGTCTGTCATGAGGGCTTTTTAAATATGCATTCATTTTAAGAGGAAAGTGGCTTTAGCACAGCATTATTAAACCATTATTAGCTTATCATGGAGAATACAGTAGACTGGACAAACAGCAGAGCACGAGCTGATAATTATGTTGTTTTCAATTTCAGGATGTGTAATAGACTGATTTCAAGATGCATCAGCATGTAAATAAGATGTTATATATGTTATATGCAGCATTCACATAGTGGCCCAGATCAGATGTCAGGAGAGTGATGTGTCAGTGTCACCCTGCATTCATTTCACCATCAAAAATTATTTGACATTATTTGATTTGATTTATTTGGATCTCTTTTAACTTGTTGGCTAATTAAGAGTCCCATTAAGAACATTTAAGCACACAATTATTCAACACATAAGTGTTGACACACAAACACACACACACACACACACACACACATCATAAACATGCATGCATTCACACTTTTAACCTACATACACTGGCACACACAGTAATGTACCTACATAAACACTGTTCATTTACATGTGTTCACATAACATACCAGTACTCTGCAAACCTACTGAAAACACAATACAATAGTGTGATGATACTACATCCTGTTGTACTGTTATCGAGTGAGTTATTGTCACGAAGGTCCTATCTCTTATTCTTTTGTTAACTTGATGTTTGTCAAACAGATGTAACAGTTTGTCCTTAATACTAACTGGCTTACTGCTGGCTATTCTTTTATTATATGTATTATAATGTGTAGTTCACTCACTCCTTTCTCAAGCCCACATCTTAAGAGCATTCTTAATGTGATCTGCAGTCTCTTCATATCACTTTGACCTTCATTGCTCCACACTGCACAGCAATAATGAATGCAACTGTAGACTATGGGATATTACTGTGAGATTCTCTTAAGATAAAAACTTTGCAATTTGTCCAACCACCCTGTCACGCCGGGGTGAGCGGGAGCGGAATGAGGACCCAAAAGCAGACATTGGTGTGATCCAAAAAAAGGCAGTCTTTATTAAGGAAGTAATTTAGCTGGCATCAAACTACAAAGTCTATCGGTGAGCATACACGGGGACTCTTAAGGAGTCCGAGGGAGCACGGAAAAACATGGTAAACAGAAACGCCAACTGATGCCTACAGAATACAATAACAAACACAAAGAACGCACATACCCAAACACGACAAC
>JAVQJD010091266.1:0-11076 GCA_036023655.1 Nannoperca australis
ATTGCAGATGGTTTTGGGAAGCTTCGTGGGGACGTCCGCCGTGGCACTCGGGTACGACGAACCCCCTTCAGGACCCTACCGAGAGAAAAGAAAAAGGGGAGAAAGAACAGGAAAAACGAGCGAAAAAGGGATGGGCGGGTGGGGCGCAGTGATCGAGCGGCAGTAGTCGAGAGCGGACGAGTAGTGATTACGTACGGTATATGTTCCTGCTCCCGAAATCCGCTAAATAGCAACAATAAATATATCAGGAAAGTGTCATGCCTTTACAAGCCTTGGAAGTGCTTAATCTGCAAATCACCTAGCCTAGTATCCATAGACAATCACATCACATGTCAGCAGATTATCTAGTATTACTATAATATATACAGTTAGTATTGTTTGTTTCTTCAAGTGATCTGTCTTGTCTGTGTGCACTGGTGTAGTCAGCATACAACACAATTTTACATCTTAAACTGGATGTGTCCTGGGCATTTGTTGAGAATGTGTTTTAGCCACACAAAAAAAAAAACTCACACAGATGGAACAATGATGTATAACACAGCTTCACATTGTTAGAGCCAATATTTGTCCCAGTGCCCCCCCCCCATCTTCTCCTCCTAGCACAGGGATGTGCACCTCATTAAAATAACCATGATTAATAGATCAGAGATTGCTCTGGAAAATGTGCAATCCCATGGAAGACCACCAGTCTCACATGTGTAATGGGAAGGTTTACGTATGTCATCCTTATTAAGAAAAATGAATGTATTTAACTACTTTGTAATTCCCAGAAAGCCTGAGGAAAAATGCATCAATCGTCAAGGTTACTGGGAGCTTGCTCCTCACCTGGTTTGAAGAATGTTACAGTACTGAATGTTTGCTGCTACATACACACATACACTTTTGAGTATCTTTATTTCATTGCATAAGACAAAATATAATAATTAAACAAATCATTTTTATTTTTTGCAGAAAAAACAATATTGCATCAAAACATTTCTTATTCTCTTATTAATCATAAAACAGTTTCCTTTTTTAAAGCTATTTATACAACTTATTTTTGTTTTAAATATTTAATTGTATAAACATTTCTCTCCAAAGCACCCATTGTTAAATAAATTTGACATGATGCAAGTTTACTTTAATCATCTTAAAGCTGTTGATTTTGGTGTAGATGTTGAAACATGGCCAACCTACATATTGTATGTTATATTTCTGTGTGTGACCAAGGCGCAGTATATGTTATGATTTTGGCTGACATGCCAGGATCGCTATTTTGAATTATTCACTTTTAAAACAGACGGGTGGGTCCACTGATATTACACAAATAGCAAAACCTTTACACTAAAAGCAAAAATATAAACTGATTTCACTGATGAATGAATAGCTATTCATGAATGCTCTCCTGAAGGTCTGCTACAGTATTACGTTTGTACAGCAAAACAGAATTTAAGTCAAGTGTTTTCAGGTCCTCTTTTAAGGAGAGATTAAACTGTAGTAAAGTTGCACTGCTTAAGCATTCCTGTGAGCACATGATGAAAGCTAATTGGACCAGAGCTTGTAAAGTGCCTAAACTCTATGGAAACAATTCGACCAGTTCCATCTGTTATACTTCTGATGGCTGCTGACCAAAGGGCAGGCAATGATACATTGTCACACCCTCACCCCTCTGCACAGCCATAATGAGTGAGTATTCCTTTGAGCTCTCTCTCACATTCGCTCTCACACTCTCTCTCTCATCACACACACACACACACACGCACACACACACACAAAGATACAGATGCGCACTAGAACAAAGCTAGGCTCTCCATCACGTCTGCCACCATACAGGTCCCATGTTTCTGCTGCTGGCACAGTGTCCACCTCGGAGTCCAGTAAGAAGACCTCTCAGAGTCAACAATGTCAACAGGATGCCACACTGAGCTCACACACCTTTAGAACAATTACTGCGGCAGAAAACAAAGATGCTATATTACTCTAACTCGAGGGATGCTTGTCTTGAAATGTAGATAAAAGAGCCATAGTATTTACTTGAGAGGCATCTGGTCAAATAAGGCATCCATGTTGCCATACTGGCAAGGTTAAAAGTTATATGAGATTTTCTAAATAAATATGCAGTTGTCTGAAATGTCTTTTTGAAAAAAATTTGAGAAAACCATTTTTAACTGAAACACTTAATTCTTATTTTGACATCCAGCATTCTTTCCCCTAAGACAGTTTGAGTAAACACAGACATCTGTGGTGTCAAATGTGATGCATTGAATAGCTCCAAATGTAATTAATTTTGTGACTGACAGCACTAAATTATTTTCTGTGTATTAATATATTTTATGGCTTGTTATTGATAATGCCACTTTAACACAAACTAATTTTTTCAACATAAACTTTAACATTTTCTAAGTAGAATACATTTTAATAAAATAAGTGTAAAATTTTGTTTAAATGATTAAGTAATTTAGGCTTATCTTAAAAACCTGTAGCAGTAAGAAACCTTTTGAAAATGGATTAATAACTCAGACCTTAGTTTATGGAAGTATTCTCATTTTTCCTTTCCATGTGTTCTTCATAATTTAGAGGCAGGGGCAAAGTTCTTTGCAGGGATGACCTTACTTACTTGTAATACTTCATAACTTTTATGAAATATTACATGAAACAGCAGAGGCACTTTCAAAGAGTAAAGGCCATTCCATCCACTAACTAACTTGATCTTAAGAGACTACAGGCCATCAGAATTGAGCTGAGCAGGTGCCGGTGATTGATCGATCACGTCCTAATTCGCTTTAGGGTAATTCATCAAAACAGTATGTTGCAATGTACGGTGGAAATGAAAAACAAAAAATTTTCCAGGTAAGAAAAAATTTGAGGCAAATGGCAATGTGAGTTACAATCAGCCTGGGATGTGTGAGAAATAATTAAGCTCATGCGCAGTTTGTCGATCGCCAGTCAGACACACATTTTACATAAAGCTTCCAGGTGATGGTAGTTCAAAGTTAGATATCAGCGGGTTTGTGTTGATTGCATCAGCGACTCCCATCAGAAGGTTATTTCAAAGTATCACACACAGCTGTGCTTCCCTGTGTGTCCTCCAAAATATCCAAATCCACAATCTGTCACACAGCTAGAATACAAGGGCCGACTGTACTGTATAAATATAAACACACCACATGAATTGAGGAATTTCTGTATTTTAGTTTCTGGGCATGAAATTTTAAATTACAAATAAAAATAATCATCAAAAGTACTACTCTGTAGATTTTGCAATTAATAATGCAAATTATGTTGGATAAATTGGTTGTGTAAAAGACTCCAAATGTTTTAAAACTGTGATTTGTATCATGTCAATTTAGACAAAACAACAAATTAATTTTACGATAAATTAAAGTACAAAAAAAGGGTTGGAAATTAACTTAAAATTAAAATGATAACATCTCCCCAGCCAGTGAACGATAAATGTTCAAATTCACCAGCCACTCAATAGTAAATCATTATTTTATGTCTGAAAACACTTCCATATTTTACCAGAATTTGGTTGTGTCTGATTCTAATTTCCCACCCTGCTTATAGATCAAATCAGATTGTTTTTGAGAGAACGGAACCCTTACTTACAGTGAGACATGAAGTCCTGACTAAACAAGATCAACTAAGTAAGCAATTGCTCTCATGCTCTGGACATTGAACCAACCTTGTATACCACATTACACCCCCCCTGACTTCTGCCACGGACATTCTTTCGCCAAACCTTTCCCCTAGTGTGCTGTTTATACCCTGACCTGATCTTAAATTAGTTTCTATTCAGCCTGCTCTTATTGTTACTCTGCAGTGTGAAGGTTGCATTCTCCGCTACTAGCTTTCTGGGGCTCTGCAGTTTCAAATTCCCTCATATTATGTTTCGAATGCTGTAATCTCAAACCACAATCTATTAATGGGGTTCCCCATTACTATAAATATTTAGAGTTCTCTGGTATACAGTGTTTGCTCTCATTTCCCTGATTCAGTGCTAGCGCATTTACAGAGTTCACAGAATTTTGGAATTGGGAGTATTATATTAGCAGTGCAATTTTTACCACTGAAGAGGAGGCTGTGAAAGCATCTGGTATCTCTCCACTGCTCAGGCTCACATGCCAGGATATATTATCAACACTGATTCTGCTCCTGTGTGTGTTTATACACACACGACCACTTCCAAAGCAGCTCTCAACATTACAAACCAGAAATACAGCCAAGCCAACCTACATGTAACACACATGACATGGAACCATGCACACGTCTTTGATTGTGTTTGCACTAGGAGTCGGAAACTGTATATGTGAAAGTGTATATGGGCGGATATGTGTGGATTGACTGCATGTTGGAACAGTGCAAGATGACAAGAAACCAAAGGTGTTACAAGAATTCACTTGCCTTTAATGACTTAATAAGTTGTAAACAGGAATGTAGTCAAGACCACTGGTGTCAATCAAAGGTAGCAGTATCTTTTAAATGAGCTTAAAGCAGGCAATGAGCTGCAGAATGGGGTGTTGAATCTCAGTGGGACACATTTGCGTAAAGTTTCTTTAAAATATATTTTTTGGGAGAATATCTTATTATTTGGAAATCAGAACGCAACTATGAAAAAAATGAAAATAAATGTAGTGTCCAAAAAAGCCCAAACTATGAAGGAAATATTTTAAAATAGGGGCCTCAAAGGGACTAAGATTGTCTGGCTTTTCAAATATCTGCATTTCTGGAGTGGTCTTCATGTATAAATAATACAAGTCCATTCCTTTCCTGTAAATATTTACTAGGCAGTGTAATAAAAGATCAACCAACTCCAAGCTATCAGTCTTGAATAACCTCAACATACTCCTCCACCAATATCTGAATATCTGCACCTTGAGAGCCTCGTCTCCCACACAGCTGCGTGATTCTCTCATACACAAATGTTTGCTGCACAGATTATTTTTTATAAGTGCTGTTTGTTTGCATGTGAGTCAAAAATATCTTTTAAGCATGGCTGACAAGACCAGTATGGAAGTGTACACTAGCACATGCCTGATGATTCAAAGTCTACATAAAATATCAGATAAAATATTGTGTTTTGTTTCATTTCATTCAAAGCAAAAACATCAGCCAAATGAAGTTTTGAAGCTGGCCATTTACATTCAGGGTCATACAAAACTTATCAGAGCTCATACTATGCTATATGTTGAGTTGCAGTGTGACAGTCATTTAAAATTCATTACTCCGTTCACATTCCTTAACTCATTCTTTCTTTAGTAGTCCCATGAATAAATCTCCTGAAAACTAATTGGAAGTCACACTCCACGTCCCTGGTAGAAGCCCTTTGGCTACATGAAAAGCCAAGGTGTGTCAGTAGTGGAGCACTCCATCTGCCGACCAAGTCTGTAGTGGCAAGGATGCATATATACTCCCTTGTAATGGACCCATCCACATCCACACTATATAGAGACTTAATATTTATATAATATGTGGTAGATATGCAAAAAGGTCATTGTGAATGTGTTATAATAATTGTTATAGTCATATGACAATATTATGTCCTGTCTGTCTTTGTAATTTAGGATGAGGTTAAAGAATGAGAGAAGCAGGTGCAAAATTCTGGTAACATCAACTGAGAGTATTTCAAGTTAGCATCTGGGAGTGTGTTTTCTGTAATGAGGAGTAAGGTAAGACACTCAAGTTTATACGGATGTCACGTCTTTTGTTTTTATTATTTTTCTTCAAAAAAAAGATTTAAACATGGTACAAGTTTACTAGCGTAATTAATTTCTGTTCATCCACCTACACGGTTCAGTGTTTGGTGGAGCACCTTCCTTAAACGTACTGCAGTGTAAGATTATTTTCTGCTTCAATGAGGTCCATCAGCCAAGTCATTATTTCCTATTAGCATCACAAGTTTTGATTGATTTCTTGAGTTAATGTGAAAATGAAGCTTTATTACGTCAGCTTATGGACCAGGGTTTTTTTTATCACAGCACATCTGTTATTCTCCGATTACTGCGTTGCTTTTTTTGGTATCTATTCTCAAAGAGTGACAATTGAAATGTTACACCAAGTGAAAATAATTCCACACCTTCTGTGAAAAGTTTAACTATAACCACACTATAGCATGTCAAAAAGGGAAAAGAAAACATCATACAGCTGTAACTGACATCTTGAGGTAAAAAACACTCGGAATTTGTTTTTATTGCCACGTTCTATAAACACAGACAGGGATATCTTGTCTTAAATCATAACTAAAATGGCTTTGCCAGATGGTTGCGGGTTTGGTGAACTATGTAAATTACACATCTTTACACACACACACACCCACAAGCTTTGCATATATGATGCAAAGCATTCACATGTCCTGAAAAAAGTGATAATGCAATTGCACTGAATGGCTGGATATTTTCTGTCACACTCAAGACTGTTGGATTTCATTACTCCCATTAGCAGCTCTTGTATCAGTAATGACGTTGGTTGCAAAAACTTAAAAATGGAGGTAAGAGAAGAATGTAAATAAATGATCAGCATCTAAACATTTTCACAGTTTAATGGGCAAGTAAGCAACCATTATAGTCAGGATGCAATGTGCTGCCATTTATCTTTGTATAACTGTGATTCAAAACTAGTCTAAGGCTCTCTTACCGGCTCCTAACAGCAGGAAAACACTTTCATAATTGAATTACTCATCCATCACAAGGCTGTTGAACTTGATCAGCTGCATTTGTTTTATATATAGAATACCAGGGCAATCAAGAGGATTTTATTTTAAATAGAGCAATACTTCCATGTTTGTTTTAGTTAAAAAGTCACTTGAGAAAGGTTGAAAGCAATCTGCAAGCAGTAACAAACAAAAAGATATTAGATTATTATATTATGGCTTCAAAACTCCATTCCTTTAAAGTTTAAAATCAATGAGGAGTGTGAGGTACTTCACACACACGCAAAACACACACACTTGTTCTAAAATTTTCATTCATATATGGTAAATTTGTATTGACACAATAAAAGAAACAAACTGCTGCCGAGAATCCTTTTTGTAATTAATGACATGGCAACAGAATCTAATAATATTTAACAGATCCACGGAATATTGTGAACAGTGAAAATGCAGATATTGATTTGAAAAATTAAGCAACCGTCTGCCCTGACCTTGACCTTTTTGCAGTTTAAAACTGTCACACTTCCTGCATTAGAACAAAATGCTAATACATTTCCTCAGAAATGTATATGCCCATTTGAATTAGTTGCACACACACACACACACACACACACACCTACACACACACCAGAGTCAGAAACTACACCTTTACCTTTTCTTATCTACTTCTGTTTCTGCCTTCAGCTTCTCCTCAACTTCCATTTACCAGTTTTTCAAGGATCCATAGAAGGAACATAATATAATGCAACAAGTAAAAGTCTAAACTCATAATTGTTTGAGGTCTATTTTAAAATAATTATAAGCTTTGTATGTACACTGCACAACATTATACTGTTGGTTTACTCCATTCATGATGGGAAGAAGAGTCACATCTGTCAAAGCAGAGTTTGCTCATTAGTAGGTAGACCAGCAGATAAAAGGTTTTCATTTAAATGTAAATCAGAAGGGTAACAAATCCATTATAGTCACTTGGAAAAGGACTGCTCTCTTTGCCTTCTGTGCCATATCTTTGACTCTCATTCCCAGTCAGGGAACTACTTCTCATTCTCGCCAACGAGATACCAGTGTCTAAAAGCTTCAGTGACAACAAATTACTGCTGGACACTGGACAATGCTCTGAAGACTCATTTGAAATTCATATTTTAATAAGCATCTTGGTGGAAGGAGCCAGGCCTGTTATTAATCAGTTGTGGCCCAACAGCTCTGTTCCTTTTAAGTGTCAATCTATGTGGAATCCATTAGTCAGGCCCGCTGCACAGTGTTTTCCCTTATGTTTCTGGTGTTTCCCCTTCCTCTTGTGTCCTGTGCTGTCTCTGTCTGTGTGTGTGTGTGTGTGTGTGTGTGTCAGTTGGAAAGGCGTGGCTATCATCTTGCATCTCCTGCTCTGTATCTGTAATCAGTCAGCACACCTGCCAGCCATCAGCTCATCTGTCTGCAGTATTTCTACCCTGGTTTTCCACCCACTTATTGCAAGACCATTGCTTTAGTTAGTTTGGTAGCAAGCTCGGCGGCCTTGTCGTCGAAACCTGTTTTTGAATCCGTCTCTGCCTCTGCGTCATCTGCCTGGAATCCACTCACCTGCGTGGTCATTGCATTCTGCCTGCGTGCCTTACAACCCCAGCCAGCCTCACCTTCCCTGCAACTGCCTTTCCACTCGTGTTCATTGGATCTTTCCCCATTCACCGGCTCCCATTTCATCTTCCCCCTCATTTGTTCAATAAACCAACTTAATTCTCATTTAATCTGGTGTTGTGTCCTACACTGGGGTCCTCCCGCTAACATGTCGCAACATCTCAGTAACATTTCCTTTCAACTGGGTTCAGCAAGCTTCCTGTTTAGGATATTTCCAGTGTCATTACAGAAAAAAGCTCCTGCCTGTGTAGCTAAACTGTACAGCTGCAACCTCTCATAATTTTTATTATTGATTATCCATAATTTTTCAATGAATGAATTAACTGTAAAATGTCAGTGAATAATGCCTTTCACAATTTCTCATGGCCCAAGGTGATGCTTTGATTGATGGGGCTGATTTTAGCTTATTGCAGCTTAACTATACTGTATATGGGTATCAATCGGTCAGTCTGTCCACCATTTTGGTCTAGATTGAAATGTCCCAACAACGTTTGGATGGATTACCATGAACTTTTGTAAAGACATTTATGTTCCCCACTAGGTGAATCCCAATGACTATGTGAATCCCCTGACTTTTCCTTTGGCGCCACCAGGTTATAATTTAGTTTTTAAGTGAAATGTATTGACAGCTATTGAATAGATTATTGTGATATGTGCTATTCAAAATCCGTAAGTATAAATTCTAAGGCCTTTTATTCTAGCACCATCATAGGGTCAAAATATTACTTTGTACTTTGGTTTAGGATTAAATGCCTGCAAAGTTAATGAAAATCTATCAACCTATGTTGTAATTTGTGTTTAGTGCTAATTATAAGCTACAGTATTAGCATGCTACTGTAACAGGCTAAACTATGTTGTGAACTGCAATGTTAGCATTTAGCTTAAATCATTGCTGTGCTTAAGAACAGCCTCACACAGCTGCTAGCATGGTTGCCAGCTTGTAGCCAAATAAAAATTGTTGTTTATTAATTGTCTGGAATAGTTATTTATTAATCAACCAATACTAACCAGCACTACTGAACTTTAGAGGTCTTTTAAAAAAATACTGCATCATCGTAACTTTTAGATGAAATATTCAAATCAAAAGATATATTTATTTATATATATCAAAGATATGGTGGAACTGTATGTGTTGTAATAATAACAGGTTTCTTTTTTTATTCTGTATGAATTCTTGAGACTAATCCCTAGACCACAAGCTGTTATCAAAAATCGCACAGTAGCATATAATACTAGACTATAATATGCTAATAATGTGTGTGGAAGCTTTACAAGAACAAATTATCTATTAGCGAAAGACTGCTGCTGTGCTACTGTATGGTGAGCTGCTCTGAGAAATTCTAAACAAAACATTCTTGTTGGATGTTTGGACCAATGTTCATCTGTCATAACTGCAATATGTACAACATGCGGTTGAATTGTTTCATTTAGCTGTTAACACACAAAGCCATACATGCTCTCATACACAGTCACTCACACATTAAAGTGGGCACATTTATCCATTTAAATTCCCAGACTAGCCCCTTTAAAATAGCCCCCTAAAGGTAGATGGTGTGTTTTCTTTTGGTTGTGTTAATAGGGTTATTGATCATTCTGGCAACTGCAAAATTTCTTTAAACCAAATGAAGGCCCTGCTCAAAGTGTGCTGTGTCAGAGCAGAAATGCATTTAGATTACTTCATTCCACAGAACCTCCTCAGAGATAGCTATCTCCTACACTGACGTTGCCCCTTATAGGATATTTGCTTTTTGAATGTCCAAGATGAAATGTTTTGAAGAAAAGCCTTTTCTTAAACTTGAAGTCTATGCTATTTTCTTTTGGTCCCCTTGGAGCTGTGCTGTATATCACAGTGCTATTAAAAATAAAAGATTCTTAATGGGACAACTAACATGAAAATGGTATAATTATTCACTGAGGAGTTGCCGTGGAATACAACTCTATAATAATACAAAAAAAAGGTCCTCAACATACCCATGAGGATCATTAAGGTTTCATCTAATGTAGCTTGAATGCACATGATCATTAGTGTAACGATGTTTAATAAGTGCAGGCATTTAGACAGGTCCATATTTCATATGTAATACAGCAGAAAGCAAATGTGATAGTATTTTGCTGTTGTAATTTGACATTGTAGCATATTGCATATATTACTATATCAGCAGTAGGTTGAATAGGAGGCTTTAAAGGACATGTTTCAACCCTTGAATATTTTACACATTAGTGAAACCACATACACAACTAAAACATCAGGGAAATAATGCACACATTTATGAAATTAGTAAAGTCAGACTGGTAAGCCCAAGAAACTATTACAATTATGGCTATATAGCAAACTCAGTGCACTGAAGGTTTTACAAAAACAGACAAAACAGCCCAGATTTGTCATTCCTTAAAGATTTAACAAGAAAGATACAAGGCTTAAGTTTGAAATTTGACCCTTCAGTTATCAGTGTATTTTCTAAAAGATTGGAACAAGGCTGCAAAGATGAGCCCTCCACAGGGACGCTGGAAATAGTGCTGCAGCCCCCTCAGCACCCCTACTGGTAGGGGGCTATGACTGCAAGGCAAAAAAGTTTACTAAACAAATCAATAAAAAAACTAAAATATTAACATCTTTAAAACATTGTTGTTTAATAATTGGTTGAAATCCACAATTTTTTAAAATTATTTTTATGATATTTGATTTCATTTCCAAACATTCAATGTATTTTCTGTGTATCTGATGCACACAGAGCACGTAGTTTGCCGTGAAGGATCATCGATATTAGTGACCTGTAATGGTGGGTTAGGTATCATTAAAATAATATTCTGCGTAA
>JAVQJD010091269.1:0-25950 GCA_036023655.1 Nannoperca australis
GGGTGACTTCTGGAGGAGGCAGAGCACAAAGAGGAGTACCAGGTGTGAAGAGGTTGGGATCAGCAGGGGGTGAGGGCACAATTGTGTCAAATCTGTTGAAGAACAGATTCAGTTCATTGGCCCTGTTAATGAGTTGCATGTGGATTTGCACATCAGCAGACTGAGGCGTGCACTCTGTGGGCATGCCGGCCAGATTTTCATCATTGTGTCTTGCGTTAATGTACCCAGAGGCCTTCACGCCTGCTGAACCTGTCCAGTTTGTCACCCTGGTTGCAGTGTGCCATACTTTATATTGCAGCTTCATTTTTGACGGTTGTCTTCGACACTGTCATATTTAGATTCATTTCTGTTAAAGCTGAGGCACGTGCGTGTTTGGGGGGAGCATCAGAGCAGTCTACAGGGCTGACATTGAATGACCAGTTTCAGGGTGAATCATGACTTGCGGATGAATAATGCTTTCATTTCAGAATGAGAATTGGTTGAAATTATGGTTGATGACACAAACATTTTACCACTCATAAAGCTGCGTCCCCAGACTTTCCATACAGTTCCGCTGTCATTTCCTGTTCCACTTAGTGCCCTCACTGTGAGCCCTGCATTCAAAAGGCAACAGAAATATTACATTTGGTTTACCCTTTTGGTTTATTGCTTCTCCCTAAAGAGCTGGACACTAGTTACCAGTACAGTGCCGTAGTTTCTTTGGTTGTAGTGTATAACAGTTCCTCACATGGCCCTCTTTTTTGTCCCATTCACTTCTCTTCCTCCATGTCCCTCCATTCCCCAGAGTGCAGTTCCTTCTCTCCTCCAGCAACAGTCATCCTCCTCATACTCCTGTGCTTTGAGGGTCTCCTCTTCCTCATCTTCACCTCTGTGATGTTCGGCACCCAAGTCCACTCCATCTGTACCGACGAGACCGTAAGTGATCCATTTAGTGACCGACAGTCCTCCTCCCCTCCTCTTATCTCACTACTTCCTTCTGCTCTTCTCCCTGCTGCTGCCACCTGTTTGCTTTTTAACATGAACATCATTGACCTTCTACTTCTTATTCAAACCGTTAACAGCTAAGTGACATCTCTCATTCTGCAGCCTGATGTAGAATAAAGCAACTGTTCATTTATTGACAGGCAACATGTGCAACATATTCCACTCTCTCTCTCTTAGAGACACAGCTTTAGCCCTTGTGCCCTACTAGGGTATTGGGAGCTTAGAGTTGAACAAAAATGGCATTCCTGTGGAATAAAACAGAATGTCTTAACAGGAACATTTGTATAAAGGCTATATGTGCACAACACATCCTCCATTATTGGACGCAGAGCCAAGCATCTTTTTACAGCACCTAAGCTGAAAGGAGCAGAAACAAACTGCTGAAACACGTTTTGTTGTCATTTCTGGTCGCGGAGCTTCTGTCCTCTCTCTCACACACACACACACACACACACACACACACACACAAAGTGACAGTAACAGTGAACCAGAGGCCTATACTACGAAGCAGGGTTTGGGGTTAGCGAGCTAACTAAATAACTTCAGGTTTAACTCTGGGTTTTCAGTACTATGACGGTGGATCACTTCTTATAAGAATGGATCTGAGTGCTGCCTGCTTCCTTTTCCATTTTAACCAGTTGGGCTGTCTAGACAAGACACACCAAATGGACATTCCACAGCTCAGGTGTGGCAATCTTAAATGGCCTTAAAATGACAATAATTTCATTTATTGCAATTATTTCTTGGACTATTAGTATCTAGTGACCATATCTAGTATATATGCAGGTTAAAATAGGAATGCTCTATCAAAATGTAATAATTCTCAATAATTTATTGGTTATAGTTCAGATAGGATGGTGTCTGGTGACTGCAGAATTCACAATGCAGATGGTAAGACCAGTACTTCTGCAGAACAAGAAGTAAGTTAAATGACTGGATAGTATCAGCATAGCAATTGAGAAATCACTGAATCTGGCAAGTGTATAAAGCTCCGCACTCTGCACCTCCACACATGCACTGTACACAGACGAGAGCAGTGCTGCAGTGCTGTGTTACCATGTGCTGCAACAACACTGTCAACATGATGCTGTAGGCTTTACTTTGTGTTTTTATGCCTCTGCGCTGCCAATAGCCATGACCGGAGGCATCTTGTTTTCGGGTTGTCCGTCCAGAGTGTGAATTATACAATGACGCGGGGGGGGGGGGGGACAATTCTCTATGGCGTAGGGGGGAACCCAGCACAGTGCAGATGCATGCTTCACTTGACGACAATGTAATTTAGAAACTATGCAGGTAAGAAAGTAAAGTGTATTAAACTAGCTAGATGGCTAGCTACGTTCATCAACATACAGCGTCTCCATTGTGATGCACGCAAGCAGGATACGAGCCACAGCAATGATGAGAGCGAGGCAGAGGTCAACTTCACTGTGACATCATAATGTCCTGGAAAACCCTCTTTTAGCCATTATTCAACACAGTAACTCAGAAACAGAAGAAGAGACTGTGACCATATTTCAGTTGGTTGGACACTGAAAAGGTGACACTTTTGACTCCAAGGTCATTGTGACCTCAAAATAGGTTTAGCAATAATTTAAGAATTAATTGGGCGATTTAGTTTACATCATTACATGATTACCATAATAGCATTTTATTAGCACCAGATGCTAAATACTTTGCAGGGTTCTCATTTTCAGACATGTCACCTAGAAACACCAAAGTCAGTTGCAGAAAGAGTTTACATGACTTGGTCGTTACAAATGTTAGTTAGTTAGCTTGCTACAGCTAATAAACCTGACAACAGTTGTTGAACAGTTGTTCAGCCAAATTGATGGTTGCTGGCTAAAACCCATGACCAAAATGTTATGACACTTTTGAACCTACTGTATAACCACATCTAAATTAGTAATGTTTTCTTATTTGGTTTATGGTTTTGTTTGAAAAGATGGTGAACAGGTCTCAGGTGTCACAATCTGCTCATGAAATCACTGAGGTTTCACTTTTTGCTTCAACCACAGAGTGGTTTGTGTGTGACACCACTAGGTGATGTACTTGAATGATGCAAATGCATTTTCACAGAAAGGTAAATGTGTCCATGTATCAGTGGAAGAAGGAATCATTACCCCCTCTATGTAGTCTGGTGCCATCCTGAAATCATTCAGCCTGTTGGTGTGCATGTGGAGCTCACCGAACCAAACTCCTTTTCCTGCTTTGAACTTCTTTTTGTCTGCAACTCTAGATCAGATATATGGACACGTTTTAACATTAAATAAAGGAGAGAGGGCTCTGACGTGTACAACACATGGGGGGGAGGGTTTGTGGCCCAGAAGAATTTGAGAAATGGTTCAAGTATTTTCTTGTCTTTTTTTCTTCATTTATTTAGTGGGTTGAAAAAAAATCAGTATTTGGAATTGTGATTACTGACTGGGTCAGAAAAGCCCAAACTGAAGTTTGGTTGTCTCTCGTTTTCAGGGCATAGAGCAGTTGAAAAAGGAAGAGAGAAGATGGGCTAAAAAAACTAAGTGGATGAACATGAGGGCGGTATTTGGACACCCTTTCTCCTTATTGTGGTTTAGTCCCTTCTCCACCCCTGACCATGGGAAGGCTGAGACCTACCAGTATGTGGTGTGAGCTCAGCGCAGAGAAGGAGGCGGCCGGGTCAAAACCAAAGTGGGAAGCCCCGCCCACCCCCACAGAGCTCAGCTATGGCAGTCTGTTGCTTCCAATGCTGAACACGATTTCCACTGTATCTCCCACGCTAGCCATGGACAGCTTGCCATCTGCTTTTTGTGTTGCCAACTAAGTGCGCTATACGTTTTATTGTGTTGCCTTGAGTGAGTCGAGTTGCAGAGAAAAAGAAAACCCTTTCAGTTTGTGAATCCTGTTTGCAAACACTGTGATAAACCTGTTAAAGATATTTCTCTTTCTGTTGTATCGGAAGCCTTCTCTTTTCTTGCTCTGTGTTTACACTTGCTTCCTTTTTAAAGGGTTTAGTTCAGCTGAATTCCAAACCCCCCCCACATTTTCTCACTTATCCCTAGTGGTGTATGGCCATGCTGATAACTGAGTGTGTCCAGATTGAGATATCCACCCCTGAAATCCAATTCAGTGGAAGAGAATGGAATTGCATTTAGGATTGCCGCTAAAAAAATATTTTCATATCAATACATCTTCCAAATAATTTCTTGATTAACATGTAAATGTCAGAGAATGGTTAAAGTGTGGCTCTCACGTGTTCCCAGAGCTTGTTTTGTTCAACCAACAGCCCAAAACCTAAAGATAGTCAATTTATTACCAACAAATATTCACATTTTTGTCCTTTTTACTTAAGAATTTACTTCAACAATTATCATAGTTTCCAATAAATCTTCGGTCAATTTACTAATCATCAAATTGTTTTAGCTCTAATTTCATTTGTGGTCAAAGTATTGAAAAATGACATTAGAGAAACTATTTTGATAATTGACTGCTTGTTTTTAATTATTTTATTACTGTTTTTAAAGCAGAAATTCAAAAAATGTGATTGTTCCAGGTTCTTAAATGTCAAAATGTTTTCTTGGTCTTACATGTTAATAAATTACCGTTCAGACAAACCAAGACATTTGATAAGGTCATCTCAGTTTTCACAGTTTTCACTTTTTTTATAGATCAAACAATGAATGGATTAATTGAGAAAATGTCGGATGTCATTTTTGAAACCATGCAGGCACCGCAAACAAGATTCCATTCACCTCCATTGTACTAAAGTGAGAACAGCAAATTCAAATTCTGGCCAAATTATCCCAAAACTATCTGCATGGTTACGCAGTACCACAGGTAAGTGGGGAAAATGTATTTTTGTAATTTGGGTGAACTGACTCTTCCTCTTGTCAGACAGTAATCAGTAGTGTGTTCCAGATATGGACAAAATAAACCTTTTCAAGTAGGTTCCCACTGATTACGTTACAGATTCTATGTGGGAGCCATTCTGCAAACAGATCCATTCAAGACGAACCTTTTCAAATTGTGCCAAATACAGGACATAAAGCTTGTGGATTTGTGATCAATATAATTGTGAAAATATACCCGAAAATATACCCGTTTTAATCGCTAATACTGATTTTGATATCTCAACTCAGGGCATAAGCTGATATCAATTCCCAATGTGGTACCAGTGCTCTGTTGTTTTTTAAATGTTAAAATCTGTACACCACACTGCATGGAACTCATTGGGAATATGTATCCTTACTTAGAATAGCCAGTATTTATTGTAAATACTGACACCTCCCAGTGAAAAACTCAGAGAAACCAGAAAGTAGAAGGCTGCAAATCACTTTGCTAATGTCCATTGGTGGGTTCAAACTGTCCGCTCACCTTTGAGACACAAGTGGACCGTTCTTTACCAGACAAGAGAACATTTTTCAAGTGATCTTTTAAAGTGTTGTATTTGAGCATGACATGAAAGACTCAAGTATCCCTTTTTAAAAAGACTACATACAAAGCCAAAACGTCACAGTTCAGTGTAATGGTGTTTTATCGTGTGGAACACTCCCTGATTCCTCTCTGATACATGCTTAACGTGAACAAAGCCTTTGCTGGACGGGAGATATGTTTAGTTTTCTTTGCCAAAACAAGCCAGAAAGAAATTCCAGCTTGCTTTGGTCGTGGGAAGTTTTGCTGACTCATTCTTGCAGTGTTACAGCAGCAAAACATGCTTGTCAGAATCGATAGTCAACAGGCTGCCGACAACCATATTGTAACGTGCTCATTCTCCCTTCTTTGAGGAAAGGTTTGGCCTCCCACAGTAACGCCAACGCTCCCTGTGTGTGTGCATGAACACTCGCCAGTGAAACGGCCCTTGTGCTCTAAGCCCATGTGGTGTTTTGATGTTGTGAGCGTCTGACAAATTCAGTGAACCCCACAATTCCATGGTTATTTGGGAAAGCTTTGACATTGAATTCCTCAAAAAAAGGACACTGGCTTAGCTTTAAAAGTCAAAGGAAGCACCGTATATATAACTGCATACATCTTAATATGCAGCTGCGGGATATTAGCTGAACTGTGTTTCTGCACTATTTCAGATTACTTCAAAGCATTTAACAAAGTGTTAACTTTCAACATTTACACAAGTACTAAAAAGGCTTATTCGCACTTTGTATTTTGTTATGATTTTCTCCTGTGTGAACTGCTCTGTTCTAAAGTGTGCATTTTCTTCTTGTTTTGTTTACATGATATTGTATGTATCCTTTGTTATCTGAATGCATGGTACAGGTGAAGACTAGTTTAGTAATGTATGTGAAACACTGCTGGTATGATGGTGCCAAGCGACACTGGTGAGAGTGATGGTGGAGATGATTTGTTTTTTTACAGAAATTTTAATTATTTCTAAATATTCTGAAGATATTTCAGCACATGCGCAGAGAATAAATACTTCTCAGTTGCAATGCAAAGACTTGCCTTTTTGAATGTATATATTTCCCATTGATTGTACAGGGCCAGCTCTGCCCAAATGTGTTAACAGCTCTCAATTTCTATCGTTGAAACAATGTTCAAGAAAATGTTTCCTGTTTCCCTGCATACAGTCCTCTCACTCCCTGCATTGTTAAATGTTCACTCAGTCTCTGTCTTTCACTCTGTTCCCACTTTACTCTCTGTACTCTGCCTCTTTCCTATGCAGTGTTGTCTCCACACTCATGCATTTGTTTTGGTTGATAACTCATTCTGCCAAAAGCTTTCTGAAGCAGACAACTCTTTAGAACCTTGAGGAGAGGTAAGCTTGCAACAGAGGACACATTAGCCGTCCCATCAAGCTTAACACATCACAAGCATGCAGATTTCAATCTGAAGGTGTCATTTCTTTTTCTTTCTTGCTGTTTCAGATTCAACCAAACAGTATGAATGAATGAGTGAGCGCTGTGTGACACGATGCACGCACTGTTTTGACCATATGACTTTTTGGCTTCTTCCACAGAGGTTTATTCTTTATTTTTAGTGCATGCGAGTCATTTTGTGCAGTGTTTTATTAAACTTTGGGCATGTTTCTTAGAAAACAGAGGAATCAGAAACGATACAAAAACATTTCAAAGATAGACCGATTTTAAGATCATCAAATTATGCTTTTTAAAAAGGGATTGGGGACAAAATCTGCCATTTCAAAAAGTGGTGTCCCCAGTGTAAATGACTCCTATGCCATTACCTGCAAAACAAATGACATTTAACATAACATCAGCCTCAGCTCTACTGTATTTAGTGCTAATTAGCAAATGTTAGAGGCACAAGCATGGCTGTAGACTTAGTCTTGTTGTACAGAACAAGGACTAGATTTTGTTCTATTTCTTACAGCATACTAGAAAGGGATTGCTTCATGAGCAATATTGACAGGATTAAATATAAATAGTGATCTTTTTTTTTGTCTGATTTGTGTCTGAGAAACAGGCCCAAAAAGCAAAATCATAGTGTTGTTGCAGTTTTAGTCGTCAACCTTGTGTCATATATGTGATCGATAGTGCATGAAAAGTAACAGACATCCTGTCCTTGTTGGCTCTGCTCCGTTCACCTCACACCCTCATTGTTGTCTTCTTCAGGGAATCGAGCGTCTGAAGGGAGAGACGGGGAAGTGGGGGAAGGTGCCTTGTTGGGAGGCCATGCAGATGGCGTTCGGTGGCCCGTTCTCTCTGTCCTGGTGCAGCCCCTTCGCAGGGCTGAGCTGCAAGAAGAGCCCCCCAGAGCACTTCAGCGTGCCACAGGGGCAGATCATCGAGGAGGATGTCATAGAGATACCACTCGACTAGTGCTGCCTGTAGTCAGAAGACTAGCTGGCAGCGCTTCTGTACAAGCTCGCAAGATCGCTTTGGAATTTGTGGTCACAAGACTTTATTAGAATATTTATATTTGTATCTTGAAGACTAAGTTCTGCATGTGACTTTTTCTTCCAATGTCAATGCAGTCATTTGCAGGGTGTAAATCGGCAGTGAACTTATGATTTTGTGAATAACTTTTCCAAACTTTAGCATCCTGGCCCTTTTTATAAATGTTCTGCCATTGCACTCATAATAATGGGGACTCTGATACCACGTGGAAATGGTATTTTATTACTCAACTCGTGTTGCCAAACCTGCAGTATTTAAATTGTTGTGAAACTGGAGAAGTGAAGGAGCTAGAAGGTCTCAGAGCTCCTGTTAGTGCAACCAAAGTGTTTCTGTCTCGAAGTGAGAAGGTGATGGATTTTAAAGCGTCTCATTGAGTCGTCTTAGGAGAACACTAACTGTAGCACTAATGTGGCACTTGAAGCACGAGCAGTTTGCTTTCAACCACTTTGCTGTCTCTGATGCCTTTTTTTGAGGATTTGTATTTCACCTTGTGCCTTATCTGTCCTTACGAGCAAACGTTTCAGTGTGACACACAATGTGGGGAAAAGCACTTTGTATCATTGTTCAACTACTCATCCGTCCAATTCTGGTGTCTGTCTGGAGTTGCCATTTTCACATTTATAACTCTGTTGCACATATGGAAATGAGATGTAACTGACTTCATGTAGAAGAGATTGTGTAAGTGAGTAAGCTGCTGGTTAAGGGCTTTTAACTGTTTAATGGGTGCTGGACATCATGGGACCACTCACGTTTACATTATTTCAACAATGTTTCATTGTGTGGGTTTCATTTTTTAAAATTCTAAAATAAATGGAAATATTTCATATACATGAAAAATTACGCATGGTATCGTCTAAGATTTCTGCTGTTAATCACAGAAACGACATTGAATGAGTGACCTTTTATTGTTTTACTAATTCATCTGCACTTTTACATTACACACAAGGTTTTTATTATAAAACTGAAAACTTGAAATTTTAGACTGGTTTAGTCCGACATTCCTAGCTTGAGTAAGACGATATAAAATGAGTTGTCTTAATTATTTCATTATAAAAATACTCCACTGCCTTTGTGTCTGTACAGGGTCTTTTGACACAAACTAAATTTCTACAAACAGTCAAATACAGCTGCAAAAATCAACTCTGAGGACCCATGCATGAGTACATTGCGCACAGGTACAATAAGGACCTGTTTACTTAGACATTTTCATCAAGATTGGAGTTCACATTACATCAATATGTCTTACTTCCTGTTTGTCTTCACGTCAGCTTTGTCACAGCCGTCAGGAGCAGGAATGTTTCAGTGTTCTTACTGGAGAACGAGCACTGAACACACAGGTTCAGTGCAACAACAACACATCAGGGCAGAACAGGTCTAGCAACTAAAAGCATGGCTTCATCTTTAAAGCGGTAGTGCACACTTAACGTGTTTTTGAGCTATAACCTAAATGATATAACTACTGTGATGAAACATCCATGCTGCCGTTAGTATTGACGTTTCACTCGCTCTCTTTCTCTCAACCCGACCAGTCAAAGCAGATGAGCGCCCACCCGGGTCCAGGTCCTGGTCCTGGTTCAGGTTCTGCTCGAGGTTTCTATCTGTTTAAAGGGAGTTTTTTCTTGCTACTGTCACCTGCTGCTCATGGTGGGACTGTTGGGTCTCTAAATATAAAGAGGCTGTCTAGACCTTCAAAAATGTTATGCACACCTTAAGCAGGAATTGCCCTGTGATTTTAGATTAATAAGTATAACAATTGCACACCAGTTCACACTGCAAAACTCTGTGGCGTTTTAATGCCCTAATGTTCTTTTGGCAAAAGTGTAAATTATGTTCACTCTGACATTGTTTTTAAACCAGTCTTTAAAATGTGTACTGTGGAGCATCTTCAAACCAACAGACCAAACTACTGTCCATCTCCCATACACATCTACTGAAAGGGCCTAAAAGTGAAATCAACTTTCTTTGCCAGACAGATCATTTGCAGGTCCATTGAGGACTTATCCGTTTTGATTCTAATCAGAATAATTCATTTCCTGCTTTTCTATTGTTGCTATTATACATTTCCACATAACTTTCTTTGTACGGATCATCGCAATTTTGTAGAGTATCCAAAATAAGTAGGCATGCAGTGATGGTTCCTTCCAATACCATTAATATAACATCTTTCTTGCAAATTTATGACCAAATAAATTGCCTGAAACTGACCGCACTGTATTTCTCAAACTCAGCATACTCTCAGGGCTCAGGAAGATGTATGCATATATGAAACAGTTCAAGGGTTTAGAGGCCAAAATGTCTCAAACACCACAGACACACTCTCACTGAAGAAAAAAATAAAGACAAACCAGCTGCCAACACAACATAATGGTACGGCCTGTCCCATCAGCTCTGTGCAACACAGTCTGCTCTTTTTTAGTTCTATAAGCAACATTTCTACTTTTAGGTGCCTGACAAATTCCATGATGTGTCTGTGAGGGCTGTTGTGACCGTGACTGAACAGGAGCAGCTTGTGCATGCCATTATTTGTCCTTTCTGTCCTCCTCCTGTGCGAGCGTCTGACGTGTGGATCCATGAAGCACCAGCAGCCCACACAGAGTGAGAGAGATGCCAATCCACCATAGAGCTGCATGGGTCTCTCCAAAAATCACCCTCCCCAGGACAGCCTGGACACAAACAAACAGACTCACTGTGAAACAAGACACCACGTGAGAAGGAATGCTTTCACTAAAACTAACTACATGTCTTTTCACGGGTTCAGTATTGCTCAAAGTAAAACCATACATGGTGAATACTAGAGAATCATAGGGGAGTGTCGAGAGCTCACTGAAGAGATGAAGTTAGATGCAGTGGTAGTGACTGTGGCCCTGGCTGATGAGGAGCAGTGTCGGAGGGCCTTGGCGAAGAATGTCCACATGACGGCATTACAGGTGAACAGCAGGCCTCCACACAGCAGCCGCAGGGGGAAGTGGAGCTGCAAACAGGTGACATGAGAAAGCAGCAGTTACAGATGGGTGACAAATGAAGGGAACGGTCTCCTGTAGGTGTTCAGTAACGATTTGGTTCGACTGGGTTTTCTTTTCATTTGTCACCAGACTATATGTAAATATTTAGCTTTAGCTTCTGTTATAATGACATGATTAATACAGTATTCTATGTAAATGCTTAACCTAAAACCAAGTACATGTGCTGTAATTCACAAATTACCCTTTTTCACAGCAGGCAGGAATAGTGGGCAAAGCACAGGTGCAACTAATACAGTTATTAGTTTACTTTCATCAATAATGTTAGGAATTGCACCTGTGCTTCTCCTACAATGACAATGTATGAAATATATAAGACTGTTTCTGCCTATTCATTTGGTCACTAACAACTACAGACTTTTTATTCTACATTACATTACATTACATTTAGCAGACGCTTTTATCCAAAGCGACTTCCAAATAAGAGCTTTACATAAAGTGCATAGAATCATGGGCATATAAATTTTTTTGTGTGGCTGACAAACAATTCAAAAGGTGATCTTATATTCACTACACAATACAGTGAAACCAAGTAATAATAAGTTAGAGTGAACGACGCTGAAGTTGGCTTCAATGTGTCAAATCTGGACTAGATTATACCAGGGAGGCTAAAGATTCTTTAAAACACTTGTGAAAATGCAAGAAAGGGACATTTCACTGCTTTTTTCACATCTGGACGTCAATGTGTTATGAGACGATAAAACATTCTGTTGCTGGAATGTGTGCATCATTTGTCATGTTTGTTTTGTCTGTTGTTGTGAAGAGCCGTTTATGATATTCTTATGTATGGATACTGTTTGTTGTCAACGTGTGGTGATAGGTGTGAAATGTGATGCTAATTTTTATGTACAGTGCTGAGGAAGGATTTTCCCCCTTGGGACAATAAAGTCATACTTAACAGCCAAAAAACTAGGGTTATTTGCATCAGCAGAGTTGACCCTTGGTACAACATTAAAAGCAAAAACAACATATTTAATGAACTAATTACATTCCACATATACAGAGTTTCTTCAAACACCTCCCCCACCACCCCCAGGTTCCAGTCTTCATATAACTATGTTGTTAATGAATTGAGTCCAGAAAGAATATAAGATCACCTTTTGAATTGTTTGTCATCCACACAAAAAAATAAAACGAAATGTTAAATAAGAGCATGTGAAAAAAAGAAAAAAAGTTAAATGACATTTAAAATAAAATACAAATTTCCACCCTGCTGGGGATTCAAACCCAGATCCTCTACTTGTTGGCAACGGCATTAAGCTCTATGCCAAAGAGGCATTGTAAATAAAAAAAGGCAGTATTTTATGCAGTTTTATGTACCAAGAACGTGTAAGAGCTGATAGAGGGTGGAAGGACAGAGGGAGTGAGGGACATGGACAAGGGGTGGAGGGTAGAATAGAGGGAGGATGGAAAGAAGGGGTGAAGGAGATGAAGCAGGGTAGAGGGAGACAGAGGAGTGAGGGTGGAGAGGTGAAGTGGGGAGGAAGCGGGAGCTATTGTTGCCCAGTCTGAGCCAAACAGCTATGGAGCCAGAACAGTTACATTTGACATTGAAAAGAAAATGTGGCTTTAAAAACAAAACGTGAACTTGATATTTTTTACATGTTGATGTTTTTCCAATGAAAGTGTTCAGATTTGTTCTTTCAAGCTAAAATAAGAGGGGATGCAAATCTAAAAACACACTGATCGAACACAAGAGTTTGGCCTCAGAAATGAAGCGTATTAAGAAAGCGCCTTCTCAGTCTAATAACTATAAGTGTTCATAAACTATAGACTAAGAATAATTTATTATTTATAAACCCCACAAAGAATACTTATTATCCTTAAATGCCTGTAAATAAATACGTGCAGGGGTGTGCATTATTCCCCATTATAAATGCATTATAAGTGGATGCAAATGTCTGTAGCTCCAAAGTCATTTCTGCCTAGCAATGCATCCCCATTTTACAAACATTTAAGGTTAAAATAATTTTACCTGCTCATAGTTTGGGCTGTTTGGACGCAACAATGTAAATTTAACGCAGGCAATAATCTTCCAAGCCAAAATAAGAGGGGATGCATATCTGCAGCTCCTTCTCAGTCTAATAACTCTAAGCGTTCATAAACTATATACTTAGAATCATTTATTAATATTGATGAACTACAAAAAGAATCGTTTTCAAGCCATACTTTGCCTTAGAAATCATTACACTGTTGGGTTGTAGCTGTGCGCGGTCCCTGCGATTCTCGGCAGGTGTAATGTCGAGTTGTGTCTGCCTGCTAAGAATTGCATTTCCGTCGCGGGACCGCGCTTCTGAATCCTGGGGCGCTCTGTTCTGTGGTCGTTTGTTGCATTTTCACAAAACCGATGCAGGTTTCACAAATCTGAAACTGTGTTTTTAACTATCTTTAGCTTCTCGGGGGTCATCTGGTCCAGATTTGACAAGCCTAGGTATAGTTGTTTTGGATCTGGACCTGGTCCAATGTGGTCTAGATGTAAAAAAATGAGTGAAATGTCCCTGTTTGGTATTGTCACAAATACAATAAAGTTTTCACAAAGTCCCTCTTATTTTTCACAACTTTCTATTTATTCGAAAGCTTCAGTACTGAACTAGCACGAAAACTAGCTTCTGGCTGCATTATTTAACGTACATTGGACCATTTTAATGCGTGAATGTAAGTCGTAACTATCCCAGTCTTCCACAAGAGCAAAGAGAAGGGACAGTGTTGTGAAAAAGAAACACCGAGACAACCGGAGAGAGCTGGGTGTTAATATTAAGTTCACCCAGTCGCAGGCTGCAGTTCCGCCGTGTGTTTCCGTCCAGCCGTTGATCCCTGACTCGCACATCTCTCTCAGGTAGTCTGCACCGAGTGACAGCTTGGCGGACAAAGACGCAGCGGCGCCCAAAAATCCCGCTAATAACGCGTAAAACGACCCTGAAATCATATTTGAAGAGAATGAAACATTACAGGGACAGGAGTCTCAGTCCAGTAGTCCCCATTGATAGCAGTGTCAAGTTTGACTTAAAGGATATGGACCGTGGTAGAAAGTTTCACAATAAAACTCTGCTTGACGAACGGAATATAACATGTCCATTAAAACTATAGACTGTCCAAAAACAATAATTATTACCTTGTCAAAATCGACCTTTATTGTGGTTTAAATCACTAGCATATGAGTAAACTTATGGCGTTTTCCATGGGTGGCAAACCATTAACACAGGACTTCTACTCGTTTTTGCCTCTTCCTACCTGCACGATTTTATTTTGAAGACGAAATACTTTTCCCGATTCTATTTTCGCCATTTTGACTTCAGTTATTCACATCCGCCAATCGCAGTGGCTCCTGAAGTCACGTGACTCGCGGCGGCACATCTTAATGACGTATGCTGTGTTTTGGTGATATCCCAGTGCTTATCGAGAAATCTATTTCGGCATACATTTCATCTGTGTGTTTGTATTGTATCACTCCTTTTGCAATGAACAAAAATAAGGCCAGTGGCGTCTCATGGGTCAAACCAGCGGAACCGTCTTTTCTGAAGAAGTTTAAAAATGATGTTGGTTACAAAGAAGGACCGACTGTTGATACTAAGGTATGTGATCGTTTGGCTAATCGTGTAAGCTAGCACCCTAGAACCAGGAGAGCGGTAGCTTATATGCGTGTATGAAATCATAGTCATATCAATCCTTATCTTTTACAAGCGGTATGTTATATTGTGTTGGGTTTTAACGATAGTCTGCTGATTCAATTATTGATTTGATTGAAACAAGACACGACCTCCGCATTGGACCTCGACCCGTTCATTCAAACGACTTAACACCGCCAGTAGTAGTCAGTACTTGTTCATCCACTTATGCTCACCCAGTGCAGTGAATGAAACCGTTTTAAACGGGCTTAGTTCACCCATAGGCGGTGTGTTTGGTAAATCTCTTTGTTTCATATTTCCCTCTCAGCGTCAGGTGATGCCAACACTGGATGATGACAGCGGGAGCGATCGAGAGGATGAGCTACCTCAAATTGTGGTCCTTAAAGGTGGAGACCTGACCGCAGAGGACGTGAAGAAGATCAAGGACGACATGCATCCTGGAGGTGGCGCAGAGAAAGGTAAGACCGAATGAGCATGGACCATCTTTTTATGCTTATTTTGGTTTCCCTTGAACTGGAGAATGGTGCAATCCAGTTTAATGTTTTAATCACATTTAAATCACTGCTGATAAACAAAAATTTCAATTATGTTGTGTTTTGTTAAGATGATGTCTAAAATGAAACGCCCTGCCTTTGCACACACTTTGCACTCTCAAAGGTTTGTTTTGATGAAAGCTACACATCCCTCTTGTCCACAGATGAGATTCCTCCTGATGGTAAAATCCTGTTCAAGAAACCAGCCAAGCGCTCCTCCTCAGACAAATTCCAGGGCATCACCGCCAGCTCCAGCAAAAAGAAGAAGACTGATGGAGGAGAGAAGGAGAAGGAGAAGGTGGAGGAGAAGAAGGAGGTGGAGAAGAAGGAGGTGGAGAAGAAGGAGGTGAAGTCTGGAAAGAAAGTAAAAAATAACAGTCTTCTGTCATTTGGAGGGGATGAGGAGGAAGAGGAGGACTAAATGTTACTGGTGAAATGTCATTAACCCCTCTGACAGAAAGGAATCAAAGTGACATTTGAGTATTAAAGGTGAAATGTTTCATAATATTGCCGAATAGAAACTTTCATCCAGTGTGCAGCCTGTCCATTCTGTCACTTTTTTTAAAAGGACGGTGCCATTATTTTCACGTCTTAGCCCACAGACTACAAATAGTCTATACTTGATATTACAACTTTCAGAGATTTAAATGGCTTAAATAAGAAATCCATCACAATGAACATCTTGATTCTCATGTTTTTTTCAAAGATCCATTATCATTGTATCGGAGGGGATTTTCAACTCCCCTTGGTGCATTCAAGGACACTCCTCAAATGATAGTCTGTGGAACAGAAACAGCCAGGGCTGAATGATTTAAGAAAATATATAATTGGGGTTTTTCTGGTCAATATTGTGATTGAGATGTACTTTAAACCACCATGCAGCAACACAGACACCAGCAACTCACAGTATCTGTTGATAGTGTTTATTTATATGTAATATGTAAATAACAATTACAACTCTTGGGCTCTTTTTTTCAGCATTAAAAATGTCACGAGTGACTCAAATGTTCGATGAATGTTCTTGAATGCACCAACAGTGAGTTTTTCAGTAATGGCCCAACTGGCACTTTCAATATGATACAATGCTAACTCATCTTTGCATTTTGATTGATGACCTACCTCAAACAAGTTTCAAGTCTCTGCAGTTGAGTCTATAAAGCCCATTGAGACTTTTTCGTTCAATGGAATATTGAGCTATACCATTAAAGTAGACTTGAAGTTGATTATCATTCAGTACTAAAATGACACCCATGTTAAAATCTTTGGTGGAAATTTGAAAACGGTCAACAGTAATTTAAAATGTGGGCGATTTGTAGTTAATGGACTAAGAAATGGAAAACCACCAGTATGATTCTAAGTGTAGTACGCCAGTTTTCATGAAACATATGACTGGAGAACATGAGCATTATTTGGGGAACGATTAAGAACTCAGAGTGCACATTGTCCAGATATCTGCAGTCAAAAACACAGGAGCAATTCAGTTCAGTTTTATTTCTATAGCGCCATATCACGACAGATTTATCTCAAGGCACTGGGCAAGGCTGAAGCTGTGCTTTTGCTGTTTGAAGGTGCTCCTCAAAACATTTGGTTGGCACTCTGCAAACTATGCAACTTAATTTGATAAAAAGGAAATCAGGCAACACCAGGTACAAAAACAGGTCGTTGGATTATTGGTCATGAGATTTTTTTGCCTAACTTTACACTGACCAGTCGTCAGTCACCCAGTGATTGCAATTAGTTTGGCGAAAAGACACTTTTACAGTTTACAGTTGATAAAATTTTAATATTGGAATCTCTTATGGTGGAATCCAAACAGTGACACACTTTTGGTGACTGTTTTTCACGTGTACTTGGTGCCTTCAACTTTAGGAAAAATAAAGCAATCTTTTCCATCAAAGAAGAACCTGTTAAGACCACAGTTATGGGATTTCACCCCTCAGTCCCAGTAGCCCCTGGTGTCCTGACATTGCTGCAGACTCTCCACCTCTTGATGTAGAACTCATTTCCTCTCATATATTAAGATCCCTTTGTTGCGTTGGTGTCATCAAAACTGTAATTGTGTTTGCAATTAGTGTGGAAGTGCTCATTGTAGAATTTCTAATACATTCAAATATGTATTGAATGTATGAATTTATTCTAGCTTCGGCAAAGGAGCTGTAACAGTTTATGTAGATCAATGCATTCTTGTCAATGCAGTTGTATGATTTTGTTTTTTAAATGTGTTTTTTTGTGTGTGCATTTTTAGAGAACTGTTGTGGTTATAACATTTGAAATATAAAACATTAAATCAACAGTACAACATCCTGTATTGTAAGCTCGTTGTTGACTATGTACTTTGTGTTTAGTGCTAATAAGCAAATGTTAGCATGCTAGCAAACTGAGATACCTTCCCATAGGGTGATCTCTTAAGGTATTGGAAAACTTTCACCATGCACAAGCTCCATGTACACTACATCACATTCACTTTCTAGCTCTCATTTAGTAGTGATATCAATCTTCTCATCTAACTCTCAGTAAGAAAGGAGGGTGCATTTGATAGGTGCATTTCCAAAATAAAGCATTTAAGTATGACATACTTACATGCAACTCAATATGATGACAAATGTTAAACTAACTTAAAATCAGTTGCACACGAACCAATCAGACACCCAGAGGTGCTGCTCTAGACCTTTAGGTAACATTAATGTAAAGCTCTTTGTATGTCGTCATCAGCTGTGTGGTAAAGATGCATTTAAATGCATGATGCATGATAAATATACAGTAAATAGATGTTAATAACACAGGGATTATGAGCTAAAATAAATAAAACCAATGTTATTTCAACCTCTTTATTCAAAAAGGCATGTTTCATTCTCACACCTGGATCCAGATCATTACAATTGATGGAAGAAACTTTGACTTAGAAAATCTAAACGAAAAAAAAAATCCTTGCATTTCGTGATAGGACGCTCGCTTTAGTCATCGCAGCCTCCATCGTCCATGTAATAAATACACTCGTGTCTCTCTCTCTCTCTCTCTCTGGAAATGTTGATTTATTTTATTTTTTTCTGTTAAGGCCAATGCTATGCTCTCAACCTGGATTTGCTTGACTTTGTGTTCTTCTGACAAAAACTCACAACAGAATCAAAGTTGGCTTGCACAGGTTTCATGTTTCTTAGAATATCTTCAAGAAACAACAGTAAGGCTGATTAAATTATAGGGAAAGTTTAGTTCACAGAGGGAACAATTTACACTCAAATCATAATATAACACATACGTTGAAAGAAATAGCCACTTTTATGCCGCTGGGTGCATGGCAGATCTATGGATTTAAAAATAGTGGAAAATCAGCCAATTAGAAAGAAACGCTAGTGTAACTTTGTTTTAACCCTTTGAAAGTCTCCTCCCCTCGTGTGGAAACCTGCTGACAGCTCAGAGGACTTCAGAACATGCTTTTTTTAATTCATGAGCAAAGAAGCAGGGCGAGCAGTGTTTGATTCTGCTACTGTAGCTGTGAGGGGGAAGCACTACAGGGTGCAGTGGAACATTTGACGGGTGATCAAAGGGAATTAGGTGGACACGTGACAGACTGATGGCAGGTTGTGTGGAGGAACTCAATAACTGCTTGTTCACCACACACTGTTCCTGACAGGTGCTGCTTTCCATTGCCATTGTTTTCAATGAAAAGAGTGTTTTAAGTTTTAAGTGAGTGCTACACTACTAATAGCTTTTTAATGATCACACTGGCAGACATGACACATATTCCCAGTTAGCATATGCTGATACTAGCAAGAAAAAGCAAGCACATGGGCCCTGCTACTTTCAAGAGGTAGTGAGAGTCACATCACATCCAGCTGCATTCAATCGGACTCAGTCCAACAGACCTTCAGGCAAACCGGGCTGTTAAGTAAACCTGAAGGCGGAGTGATCAGTGAAGACTGCACACGTGCATTTCACTGCTTCTCACCCTGAAGATCAGAAAGGTGCATGCACCCCCCGTGGACACGTCCTGTTCCCTACAGGTTTTCTGCTGTGACTCCTGCTGCTTACAGATTGAGATGGATTCTGCTGGACTGTGTGAGCTAAATATTCATTCATTAATCATCATTAACTGATAATGTTAATGTAGACCTGGCTTCAAGGCCTGGCTCCCGTTAAGCATCTTCAGCAAAGATGTGTTCATGTGTTATACCCACTGAGATGCAACTGAACACTGATGATCTGCTCTGTTCAGCACTGTGTGGTTTAACAATGTATGAATGTTACAGATAAGAATAACTCGCAGCTTAAAGGATCATTCTGGTTCATTACAACTTGTTTCTTATTTTCATAGTTTTAGCCATCATTTCTACCGGTTAAGATAATATTGTACTCATTTAAGTCATTGCTGAGAGCTGGGAACACAGTGACATCACTTCAACAAAGTCTGAAAGGGCAAGAAAACGAGCATTCGGACAATCAGACAGTTTAGTCAGATTACCTAAACCACTTTAATGGGGCACTTTATAGATTTCACAAGTGAAGTCCAGTATACTCATCACAAGGAGAACAACTCTACCTGTGAAGAGTGGAGTAATGTGTTCTGTTGCTCTGGAGCAGCTTTCCAAAGTTTGAAAACGTAACCTGATGATCAGCCTTTCTGGAGCCTGACCCATACTAAAGAAGTCCACATATTTCAGTCTGTGCTTCTCCAATTTTGACCATTCCTTTTTAATCCGTCTTTTGTGAGTCCCCTAACTATATGTAAGTGCAGTACTAAACTGCTGGAATACCCCTTTAATTGGAGTTACAACTGAAACAGTAACATTCCCTTATCGTACAGGAAAACTGTGCGCACAACTATGGCAAGCACAAATGATCAGTTTTTGAAGTTGAAGCAGGAAATAAGTCAGTAAACTGTGGAAGGACAGTTTGGGTAATAATTTTACTGTTTGCTTTTGTTTTCTCTTCAAATTATGTTTGACTACCTGGAGGTTTGTTGAAAACTGGACTGAACCTGAAGAGACCTGTTTCTTGGCCTGCCTTTTTCTTGACGTCGTTCAGCAGTTCACTTGGTGGGTAAAGTGTGATTTTTACTGATAGAAACTATGAAAAAAGACCAAGTTGTAATAAATGAAATGTCGCCTGGTTCTAAAATGATATGCGCAGCAGTACGAGGTTGTATGAAGAGCGATGGCTTCTCCTTGTTGGCACGTGTGTACATGCATACTCCTGTTAATAATGGATTCTAAAGAGAATGTAAAGGAAATGAAACATATAAAAACAGACTACCGAGTACGTTCCAACACCCGGACTTTCCAAAAGCATCCGAGCACAAAATCATAGCGCTGAAAGGAGCTGTAACTGACTGCTAACGCTAAAGAAGCAGGGTGGTGGACAGGTCAGTTTCTGTTTCTGTCCTTTATCATCAAATTGAATATTTATCAACTCCAACAAGGGGAAAACACCATTTCCATCATCCTAAATTGGCTCTTTGCCTCAAGTTGAGCAGGTGTAGGGTTTGAATAGAACAGTGGTGTTATTTCTGTCTGAATGATGAAATGCATAGAGCTGTCCCAAACTGAGTAAGGACAGCTAATCTCTCTTGCTCTCTGTCTCCCATCACATTCAAGTACAAATGAAAAGCGGGTCAAAGGTCGCAGTTCCTCGGGTTAAAACCAGTGTGGGGAAGATCTCAGACAAGCTCCACCTCCTTGACCCCGCTTATCATGTCAAAGGTCAGCTGGGGACAAAGGTCAACGCATTCTCCTAGGTGATAGTAAAGGTCCAGCCTGGACCTCCAGGTGAGGACTCGGGATGACAGGGCCCTGGAGAACCTCTGGTGTTCCTAATTCATCTTGATTTGGTGGATTTATTGTTGCTGCTTGTTTTTGTTGAAAGTTTTGTGATTAAGATTTTTCCTCTCTCCCGGTTACAATGTGCCTCTGTTGGTGGTGGACGTTCTATAAAGATTTCTTGGTCAGTTTCTTGCCCTTCTTGAGGGAAAGCTTGTTCTTGATGTATCCCCGCTTCCTCTTGGCGGTCTGCAGAGGGAGAAATGACCAAAAACACACTCGAGTAAAATCAATAAAAATAAATCAAGCCCAGCTCTGACACAGAAAGCAAATAAATGTTCTACACAACTAGATCAAACGTTTTCAATTACATCAAAAATAAGACTGCAAGACTGTATGTGTATGTGTGTGTCATAAAAATATCGGTCATCTGATTTCTACATGGGTCAAATAGACACGTTTTCTACTAACATTTATATCTATATGTACAGGTTTAGCTGCCAGCAAAATACACAAAATAAAATGTTTTAACCATGTACCTAAATTTGTCAAATAGTAAAACATGATTTATGTTTGAACCCCACTTTCACAATGTGTCAGTAATACATAAGTCTAAACTGAGTCTAAAGAAAAGCTGTGTAAATGTTTAGTCTGGGTAGAAACGCTGAAGAGAGAATGGGATGTTTTATCAGCAGGAAAAACATTTTTAACCTGGACTTTGTGTTGTATGTAATGGGAGGAGGTCAAATCAAAATAAAGACATAATCTGCAAAGCCCTCTCAGCCATTTTGCCCTTTTAAGAGGGTCCCTAACTTCAGCTTGTTGGTTTCTGTCAAATAACACGAGGTGCCAGGACTCAATATCAGATCATGAGGTCAAAATAACAGCTTTGCAACAGCAGATTGGGAGGGGGTCGGGCAAAATTAAACTGTTTGCATATGTTAAGAGCTCATTATTCAATAATATCTGAATTATGTATACACAGTTAACTTGGCAGTATACTCCAAATGTAATCTATTGCAGAGTTATAAAAACAAGAAGCACCGCGTTTGGCTTGGATCATCACAGAACGTCAGGTTGCTGGACAACAATGTCACGCGATAAGCTCCTTGCTGTGGTTGGATACCATTAAACAAACACAGCTGCTGTGATTATACTGTTGTCTTCCCACTGAGAACATTCAATCCAAACACAAGAGGTCGAGGAGGATCCCTGCTTACCTTTTTGGAGGTGTACTTCTGCTTAGTGGTGTCAGTGCTTCGCAGCTTGTGCTCTACGCGGTCTCTGTTCTCCAGCTTTTGGACCTTATAAATCCTGACCAACCAGTGCTCTGAAGTGAAGGCCTCCTCCAGGTGCTTCAGCTTTATGTCCTTGTTGCCAATCTCAGCGTTGCGTGTTCGGTCAAAGCCAGGTGGCGTCCGAAAGTCCAGCTTAACAGAAATGAAGACAGATCAAGTTGTTTAAGTATAAATCCTATTTGTCCCCTGGAAAACATTTTGTCAAGCTCATTGTGATACCACAGTGGTCTTTGCAATCAATTATTTTGTTAGTTAGCCGAGAATACACTGCAGAATGAGTGTAAAAGATGACATACCTGCATTTCTCCAAAGCGGTAGTAAGACATTTTGTACATAAGGCAGTTGAGTAGGGTGGGGGAACCAGCTTTGTCCACTCTGAACTCTCCCTGTGGGGTAAAGTAGTCACTTTCCTGGGTTGAGAGGAAAGATAGGGAGAAATAAGTGAACACACACACAATTTCATTTTATTTTCCAGTCAAACAACTTAAAGCACAGTTGGTTACCAATTCCTGATTTCCCTCAGCATTTCCCTCTCAGAGAGCACATCAAACATTCATATGAATCCCACTTTGCAGGCATCCACCATCTCTGCAGTAAATGTTTAACAACTGCAGCATGCTCACTTTCTGTTTTGTTTCTCCTCCTGACAGACGTTACCCACTAAAGTGACCGAAATACAGCATGTGTGACGCTCTCACCCTGATGTCCCTGGGGTGCTCCCCCTCTGCGATGCGCACCATCCAAAGGAACTTGTTGATGTCATCGCCTGAGTAGCCAATCACCCCTCCAAAGATGATCAGGACATAGTCAACATCCAGTGACCTCATAATTTCATAGGCTGCAGTCTCATTGGACGACATAGCTTTTCCCACCTGTAGGAACAGAAGACATGGCAGTTTTTTTAGAACTTGCGTAAAAAACCAGATGAAGACTCCACTGATTTTCAAAGGATCACTTTAGTGCTACTCAGCCTGTGCAAACTGTTGAGACGTGGCTTTGGAGGAGCTTCATCACATCTAAAATAACCGTGACAATGTCCTCATGATGGTGTTACCTCTGTTGGGGCTTCTTTTACCAGACAAGAAAGAGACACTATTCAGTTGCATTTAGGGAAGTGCAGATGCCAGTGTTGGAGCTTGAGCCATATTAGCCCCTTAAAGTAAGGATATCTCTGTCTTTGCTGCTTCTTTATACAATTTGTAGCACTGACTCACTGGAGGGCCCCTCAGAGACACGTAGCGTAAGGCACACCAAGAGGCCACTGTCATGTTTTTGAGATCTCACTCTCACGTGTGCAGTGCAGTGTAGTGATACAACGTTATGTCCACTTGGTGGTGCAATATACCAAGCCAACAAATCAATACTGATAAAACACTAAACTAGGAGCCGTTTAACTATAGAACCACTAATAATGGAGGCAAAGAAAAGTCTAAAGTAGTAAGAAAGAAATAAGTATTGGGTGCGTTCTAATACCCATACTACCATATTATTTAGTCTGCCAGAAAAAGATTTTGTATGTCCGAATACCAAATGTAGTATGCCAAAAAAACCAGGATGTCCTACTGCATCCGGTCACATTTTGCAGTATGCAGGCCAGCATGCTTTGACCCACAATCCTCTGCACAGCGGAAGATACGTCACGTCGACAGCTCATTGACAGATGATAGAACCCACCATGGAGTGCAGCGGATGTATGAGCAAGAGGGTCCAAGTTTAAAGCGCAATGTTAATACACAGTAGTTAGTCCCAATACTGCTTTCAACAGTACGGACTTTGCAAGGGCTGCAGTACGTACCAGAAGTAAAAAGATAAAGCAAGTCATTTGGAGCCCAGTTGGGCCGACAAAGGACAATGTGAAAACAGTGTAACAATGTGAAAGGCGTTGCTCATAATGGATAAACCTACAGAGAATTATCACCTCAACCTGCAGATCCCTTCGGCCTTATGGGGCTTTTTTAATTACATTAAATGTAATCAACAGTGTTACAGGTAAAGCTGCTCTCACCAGTGCTATGTGACTGTTGTTCCACGTATTGTTGTCGACCAGCGTGGTTCTGTTTGCCATGCCTGCTATCTGGTAGCCGTAGTCCCACCAGGACATCACTCTGGCATGCTCGTCTGTGTTCTGTCTCAGCCAATAATAGGCCTCCCTGAAGTCATCCAGGATGTTACGGGAGCTTGAGGAGAAAATTGAAGGGGGGTAGGGTGATGACAGTGTTTACTATTAATAGTGTTTACTATTAATATTGGACTAAGACCTTAAATATACATAGTATAAGCTGACACTGGCTGTATTATTAGACTAAATAGTAAATCCCCTTAATGAAACCTGTATCACTGTGCATTAAAGGATCAGTTCACCCAAATTATAAAAACACACTGACCTCTAATGGTATATATCCATGCAGAGAGTTTTATGTGCTCAGGTGTTGTGATATCAGTCTCTGACATTCTGCCTCCACCCCAATACAATGCAGATAGAGGGGTTATGGAGCCCCTGTTGTAAGCATCTGCTGATACCAAGTCTGATCTGATTATTACTCTTACTATACCTGTTCATTTGCCCTTATACAGCTGTACTGTGTATGTTACAGTAAGCCTTCCTTTAAATGTATAGTAATTTAAATATGTTTAACAGCAGAATACCTGCATTACAGTTTGTTGAAACCTAGCTAAAGCAAACAAACAATCTGTGTGGCTACATACCACAAGAGGTATGGAAAAATAATGGTTGTCACTTGGATGAACGGACCTTCTGAAGAGCTGCTAACCGTACAAGAATCCCAACAGTATGGCTGTAATGTCTTATCAGTTTTCATCCAAAATGTACTGGTATCATTAAAAGTCCATACAGGTAAACCTGTGGTTTAAATGACATATGGGGAATGCACATGCTGTTCTCACCCATCATGGTTGTATGATGCCAGTACTACACTAGGACTGGAATAGGCGTTGCTGGTGACCCAGGTGCAGTGGACAGCAAACATCATGAGGAGCATCAACATCAGCATGGTGACTATGGACTTGATGTTGGGCCCGAGACCCTCCTCGGCCTTCTCCTGCTCCGATACGTGTTTTCGCACCTTACCGGCCTGCACAGGACAACATATGTAAAGGTTAGTAAAAGTCTAACAAGAGAGGAGCGTGGTAAAAAACGAGCTAATAATATACTAGAAGACTGTTAATTGTCCCCGTTAGAGAACTCTCAGACAGACAATTAACTGTTATAGCTGTTTTATGGTGTCTCATTCAACACTGCCTTTCGGGAGGTCCGTGATAGTTTGGTAGTACATTATTCCCACTGTATTGATTTGGAAGAAAAGCAGCAAAAAGATGAGAAAAACATTGGACATGAATGCTATGCCTGAAGAAGGAAGAGAAGGAGAGGAATGAGGATACAGCGTGATTCTTACTCAGATCACACTGTTCATCCAAGACAAGTGCCGTGCAGACGGGTCTAGAAAATGATCAAAAAAAGTTAGATTTTGTAATGGTGATATTGGGGATGTTATATAGTCCTCATTGTTGTGGCCTTTTGGTTAGATATTATAAGACATACATATTACAATGACAAAGTGTCAACAAACACTAATAATGCTTGGTGACTTACGCATTGCCTCTTATATTAAATATTTTTGCCTGAATCAGAATCAGAAATCCTTTAATAGTCTCGCAGTGGAAAAATGTACATTGTTGCAACTAAAGTGGACAGTGGAGGAGAGAGAAAAATAAAATCAAAATAAAAGAAAAAATATAAATAAGTCACATGGTAAAAAGCACACGTTGTCACATGTACTCCCACTTCCATGGTAATAAGTACTGAAATAAATTTAGTGCAAGACAAGTAGCAGCCGGTAAATAATAATATTCTACTATGAAAGTGTGAGTGTG
>JAVQJD010091273.1:0-15633 GCA_036023655.1 Nannoperca australis
TCTTTGTGTGTGTGGAAGTTGGTCTCGACCGGCTCCATGTGATTGAGTGCCCTGAGATAACTTTGTTATGATATGGCGCTATATAAATAAAATTGAATTGAATTGAATTGAATTCAGTGTTTACTTACTGCTAGTCTCTAGTCTCCTTGATAAAGCTTAAAAAATGCTTTTGTGAAGACATCCAGGTCTCCTGAAACTTCTTCACTCAGTTTCCTGATTTTCATCACACTTCCACGGTCCCAGTGGAAACTGTTGAGAGTCTTCTTTAACGTTAACGGTGCTGTTTGTATTAGAAAATGCTCAGATGCGAAAGAAAGAACCAGGGGCCAATGTCACAAATGTTTTAGACTGCTCTGTAGTTTTATGCCGGCCTTAATATTGTCCTCAGATTGGTCTAATGCAAGTTAGACAGTTTCACATAAATAAAGCCTGAATTCAGAAAAAATAAATAAATAAATAAAATAAAAAAAACTTAGCACGCCTGTTACAAATTAAACTACCCAACACTATATAAAATCTGAGATGAAATGATTAGTCAATTAACAAATTAGAAACTACCAACTTTTTTGGTAATAGTTTAAATAATATTACAGGTAAAAATGTCCCAGCTTCTGAAATGTGGGGATTATCTGTTTTTCCTTGACATAGGCTGTTATGATCTCAGAGAGACCCAAACCCCAGGGCACGGACAGAGTGGATATTGGTAATGATGGCAGGGAATGGAGAGCCGGTGGCAGCAGGAGTTTGGCAGTGATGGAGGAGCTGCTGTAAGTGGAGGGAATGAAGGGAAGCATGGCTGGTAGGCAGGCAGGTGATGATCCTGGGACGCAGGAAAGACGGGTTAGTACACGGAAGTACAGAATCTACTTATTAAGGAAACTAAGCTGACTGTAGAGTGTAGCTACCACTGATACTGAAACAACAACAACAACAACAACAACAAGGCGAAGAATGCTTGAAGATCGTTATTACATTACATTTAGCAGACGCTTTTATCCAAAGCGACTTTCAAATAAGAGTTTTACATAAAGTGCATAGAATCATGGTCGAAAACAACAAGATGATGTATCAAATAATATGAGGGCTGGTGATGAATCACAAGTGCATCGCTGCCAATGGCAGAATCAAAAAGAGCATTAAATCTAGGAACAGATTATATCAGTTCATTATCAAGCACAGTACAATCAAGCTAAACAACAATTCCAATATAATAGCGTACGGTATACTATACTTTATAGAACCAATGTGTCACATTTGTTGACACTCTCCTTTTTACCTCTTTTTCTTTAGCTGCTAGATGTTCCGCTATGTTCAATAGCTAGTCACTAACTTTGCCTGTCTTTTGGTTCTGAGCACTTAGCATATAGTGGGTTCAGTGGAGATTTTTTGTGATTTCAGTGGGTTTGATCTTTTGAGCAACAACGTTTATATCACACATTGTCATTTGGACAAATGCTGTTATTAAAATTATTGATTAGTGCTACTTTAAAGAGGAGATAGTAGCAGTAATTCCATCATCCACACCCACACCCATCAAACACCTGTCCACATCTTCAACCAACCACAACCCGAAACAACTATGTGTGCTGCCTGCTGATGAGATGGAGAATCAACTCAGTTTGAATCCTTCCTGCACTCCGTTCAAAGCACCACTAAAGTATTTGGCAATTTATTAGATTAACGTTATTAGTTCTACTCAATATAAAGTGTTAGGAGAACATTTGAGAGTAATCTGTTATCCAATTTCACAGGCGGTCTAAAAACGACTTTTGGGATCTCTAGTGTCTCAATCGGCTCCTCCCTCTCGCTCTAATCTCCTCTCCTCCAGCTGGAGCCCAGGGAATAGGGGGAGCTCCAGTGCCACTCTGAGGAGGGGCTAATCTGGGCACAGGCCGCCCAGGATTGCTGCTCTGGGCCCGGGCCAGTGCCTTGGCTAGCTCCGTGCCCAAATCATGAGGCCCACTGTGCTGGAAGCTTGCTTCGCTGGACAGCATGGTGACGCAGTGGTGGATGGAGGGGATCAAGAGGAGAGATGAGGAGGTGGAGAGTGGGTGGGAGGTGGTAAGGAAATAATGGATGGATGATGAGGAAAGGCACGATGGCGGTGCAGAAGTGGATATATTAATCTTAGGGAAAATGTGAATAATGCAATTCAAAGGGAGGTAGGTGAGAGTTTTTTAAAATGAAGCCATTGGCAGGGAGAGCATGGGCAGTCATGACTGTGTGGGAAAGAGAGCGACAACGGGTAAAGAAGAAAGAGGTTTACACACAAAAAGGCTGTCAGGCAACCTCTTATTTTGCTGGCAAAAAAACCTGATTCTTTCACACAAACCGTATTGCTTGTAACAAGACTCAGGACATACACAGGAAAGACAGTACAGCAATATTATCTTATATTATTAGGTATTCGTCAGCCAATAATGTAAAATAACTGTAGTACAGAAACGATATGTTGGAGGCCATTTAGAAACAGTGTTGCCATTACATAGTTTGCTCCCCAGAGAGCACTAACAAGTTTATTGTCCAACTGGAAAATGTCCCAGTCATTATTAGTACAGCTTAAACAACACTGGCAGCTAATAGATGCCGTACAGTAGTTACAATCTGTCAGTCAACTTTTAAGCACATTATATTAAACATTTTAACATATCAGTTCAGTATCTCTGACGAGCAAACTCCATGATTTGAGGCCCTGCATTAGTTTAGTCTGTCAGTCTCTGAGGCTAACATTAGCTCACCCTGCTACAGTGGTAAGCTGTCAACAATATTATAAAGTCTACGTATAATCTTGTAGACCCCTTGGGTTTTTCACAATTTTACTTACTGCAATCAAATAATTTAAAAAATGCATTTGTCCACTAACAAACACTACCCACTGATTTATATTACTGTGCACTTAATACACAATGTGTGCACAGTACTGTTAAATGACAAAGAAAATCTCATCACAATGTCCTCCCAGTAGCTGTTTCCTCAGCAAATGGAGTGGCCCACTTGTCATGGAATTGTAGATTTCTTTCTTACCTTGTTCTATTACTTTTTTTTTATATCTTTCTTCTCAAATCTCATATTGTAGCTCTAGGTTTTGATCCTTATTTTATGCTTTTAAAATTGTATTTATGAGACAAATATGAAGTCTTAGGAGAGAAATTATAATGGGATTCCAGCCAATATTTGTCAGCTTTGAAACAATGGAAGGGCTATCTTTTAACTTGCATATTTTGTATTCATTTGTATCATGTAATGAAAAAATATCCCAGATATTGGTAAAAAATGCTGACTTTTGGATACCGATTTTTTATTTAATTTATTTTTTGTCCAAGGGCAAAGAGGAATGAAGAGTGATGGAATTAAAAAGAACGTGGGGAGAAAGGGGACGCTAGAGATCTAAATAGAATTACCTGGACAGAGCACCAAACAGAGAGGCAAAGAAAAGAAGAGATGCACAGAGGTGACAGAAACAGGAGGAAGAATAGGAGGAGGGGCTCAGACAGATGAGAAAAGTTTCTGGACTGAAATGAGAGGAGGACAGAACAAAGAATAATAAAGAGGTGTAGATAGTGAGGTGTGGGGTGGAGGGAAGAAGTGGTAGTAGAAGATGGAGAATACAAACATGATCCCTCCCTGTGTGTCTTTTTGTGAAAACAGAGCAAAGGAAAGCACTGGTTTGCTAGTGCAAGAGTCAAAGCAAAAGGATGGACTCCCTTTCACAGAAAAGTTATGGGAATAACTACATTTTTTTTCTTCGTCACCAAAGCCTCTTAGATTGCATGTTTACACTCTTAGCTTCTACTGGAGAAGCAAGATTCTTGAAGGTTTTAAAAGAAGAAGTAATTACTCGCCTCCTACCTCAAAGGAGTGGCTGCATAATGAACAGGATTTTCTAAAGCACAAGTATGTAACTATTCTTATGAAACTGGTCCTGTATACACATGGATGCATTAGACCAGCTTTAAATGTCTCTGCGAGGCAGCATTGCTGATTATGACAGGCACTGGCACTGTGAGCTTGGGCTGGCTGGGCAGCTGGCAAAGCTTAAAGACCTCTACAGGTGCTTGGGCAGATGCCTGTGTGTGTGTGTGTGTGTGTGTGTGTGTGTGTGTGTGTGTGCACGCATGTGTGAGCTTTATCAGGGTGTGAGGTAGCATGCATTTCCTGTATTACGATGAGATTGCAGCAGGCGGTCTGTAGTGAGGATGCGATATGCACACACACTCTTTCATCATAATGTAGACTAATATGGTAATAAAAGCAAGCACTTCTCAGAAGAAATGTTAGTCAAGCAGAGCAGAATAGACATGGTGCTTGAGCATGTTAATGTGAGTGAATACATTACAGCAATGATCAAAAAATAAGCACATCATTTCAGCTTTTTGCATATCAATTTTTATTAATTAATGAATTTATTTATTTATGGGTGTTTTCCGCCACAGTGTCGCGCTTTCGTCATACAATCAATAACAAGCAGCATCTCTTGGTGTGTCCTTGAGATCAGGCAAAAATGAATATCAATATGCCCTTTCACAGATGTCATTAGAGATGCTGTTACTCATCTCTGCATCATAGAGTACCTGTCGAAAACAGAGAGCACAGCCTGCGTAAGAATGCTGCTCCTGTCAATAAGTGCTTGTCTGGCTGGTGGAGCTTGCTGGTCTTCAGTGACATAGACCAAATGATCAGTGTCTACATTGGCAAGTTGCAGTATTTCTCAATTAAACCTGATAATGTCGACATTTGATTCAAAGCATCCATTTAACCATGACATCTCTCTGATGTTTTTTTTTTTACCAATAACCTGAAGTGAGCGTTTGCTTTAGTCACACTGATTTGACTTAGTTTTTATTAGTGTAGTTATTCTTTAAAAAACATTGTGTATGAAAAGAACAAACAAGGTTTCTCTCCAACTGCAGGTATTCCGGCTTTTAAAGCAGTAGCTCCCAACATTGTTTGCTTGTGACCCATCAAAGCTACCACTTTTCATAGGTTGCATATGGTCGAGTTGCCACTACTTCAAGAATAAAAAAAAGATCTGTGGTGAAATATTCTAGGCTCAAACTGTATGCGGTTGCAGAAGAAGGTCATAAGATGCAACCAATAAGGGAAACTTGAGTTTCATTTCTTTTTTTTCTTTTTAGAGATTGTTATTACCAAAGTCAAGAATGAATCTCCACGCTCAAAAAAGATCATGATTTTTTATGTTTCCTTCTTATATTGTTTCATTTTAATGGTTTTAAGGGGCCTGAAGAGGCAAAACTATCAATCACTGCACAGTAAAAATGGCAAAAATTTGATCATTCGACCCCTCAGATGTATTTTGTGACTCTTGGGGGAGTCCTGTTTTAAAGGAAAAGCTGTATGGAAATTAAAATGCTGTTGTCTACCCAGCTATTCACTTTTCTTGCTGACACCGAGCTCTAGCAAGAATTCAGCACTGATAATCAGTATTTATTATTTATCAGTATTTATTAAAACTGTCATTGTGGTCCTAAGACCACGTGCCTGTAGTTTTTTTTGTAACAGAAACTAGTGTCTTATATGCGGCCACAAAGTAAACATCTGTGTCTAACCTGCCCAGCCCAAGCCCGGTCACAGCTCATTCTCAATATCCATAATTGTTTTGACATTTTCTCAGCCCGTAGAGCACAGTTATCATTTACACTACCTTGCATAGTTTGTTTTTCAAGAAAGGTGGATATCTGGCTATATCACTGTCCACTGATAAAGGGCAAAGAGAAATCATGAATAATACAACACCAGCTCTATTAGCTGTCACTGTCTGATTTTGGTCAGTAGGTTAAACGTGGTTTTCTCCTCTGAAATGTTAGTGTATCGTTTTAAAAAAAATAATTACATATTTTTATCAACCACTTGTGAACTGTCAACCCTATTGTGGTGGCAGGTTCTTCGGTGTTGTCGTCCGATTGTTGCAGAAAAAAGGAAAGAAACAGGACATGTCACCACAGCTCTCGCTGTCCAATTATGGACATTTTCACAATTCTTTCCTATGAATTCATTGCCACGTTGTAGGTGAGTGAATTTCAATTTTCTGTTCACAACTTCTGTGGTTGTTAAGAATAGGAAGACTTCCTAGTGTCTTCACATGGCCACGACAAGGCGCTGACATGTCTTTTTTACATGCTCCGAACTTAATACAGATGGTAGAATCTGATTGGACAGAACTTAACCTGAACTATGACTCACCTTGCTTCAAATCAATCAAATTATCACATTGTCAGACGTGTGGTGTTACTCTTTGTGGAGCTGACAATGTGGTGATGCACATAGTCAGAGGGCAGAATAAGGGGTCCATCCATTTGGACTGGAGGTGTCAAAATGTCATAGAGGCAATGTGAAGAGGGAACATTACAAAGCAGAACTAGCATGTCATGAATTGCTATTCACAGCCTAAATGCCATTTACAAACTATTTTAATGGTCAACAATCTTTTATTTTGTACCTTGTCATCAAACGTACAGGAAAAGTAAACATTCCCAGGTGAACACCTCCCGTTGATCAAAGCAACATCTAAAACTATGACATTTTCTAAGGCGACCATGGCAATCTAAGCCCATGTATGAAAAGTGTTGATGAAACTGTCACTTCCTCTGAAAACGTCTGACATTCTCAGCATCCAATGACATTCATGTCACCTTGGTGAAAAGACATAAGCAAATGTTCACTGGAGAAATTGCATTTTCCTACAAGGCAGTTGTAGCTTTTAAGTGTCATCAATATAGTCAATTTGAAATGTGGATTGCACAGCAGATGGTTGTGAATATCTCAGATCCTGTGCTGAACAGTGGTTTATGTGTGTGTGCAAGAGTGGGCATGTGTGGCTGTATTTATATATACTGTATGTAAATGCACGTCTGTTCTAATTAATTTGCTACACAGGTGCGGAAAAGAAATATGCTAATTACCTTCTTCTGTATACAGTAATTACCAACTAGTACCAGAGAATGCAACAAGTAGACCTTATTTACATGTATTATATACCATGCTGAACCTCTCAGGAACAAATAGCTACTCCTTTACTTGGGATATAAAGCACTAATTGCAGTGATTAGTTTCTCTTTAAATATATACCGTTCACTAAAGGGATCACATCATGATTCAGAAGATTTTCTTTTCTTTCCTTCATTGGCCATTTGAGTCTTACGAAAGACGAAGGGACAGAACCACTATATATTATGCATTGTGCCAAATGTGCTTTCACTTCGGTTAAGATCCGTGCTATTAGTGTGGGCTCGTATAAATGACTCTTCTTCTGGAAATGCTGAATGTTTAGCATTTTTGCATAAAAAACAACTTATACAATTAATTGGTCATGTATTAAACCTGTTGCAGATTAGTTTTCTGTTGATCAATGAATCTAATAAGCTCTGTACTTCTAGGTGCAGCTGGACCTCACAACCCTGATAGGCAGCCTTTGTGGATGTAGTGTTCAGTGTGCTGCAGTGCAGCTGAGATTGTAGTTCACTTCTTTGTAGTTTCAGTAATTACTGAGTCTCACATTGTGGCGTTATCGTCCCACCATTAGCCAAGAGTCATGTGGTCTGTTGTTGGAGGGAGGGACACCTCAGAGGAGGAAGCTTGTCGTGTCAGTGTTTCGTGGACCCCTTCCTGACTGACGAACCTGCACATTGGGCTCAGCAGAAGAAGTGTAGACTCCAGAGGAGAAACCACTAACTGGAAACCAATAGAGCCCTGTTAGACAGCTAACACCTTTAATCAGTGGGGTTGAACTAGGGACTGGGTTTGTAATGTGATAAATTATTCATTCTTTAATTTTCTCATATTGCAGCACTACACTGTGCAGCAGGCTCAACGTCAACATGATATCCTATAATATGCTATAACTCCATTCACTGTACAATTGGTACAAAGCAGGTTTAAAAAATGGCACATCATTTATATATCATGCAAAACTGTGTATTTGCTTGATATATAATATGATGTGCCCTTTAAGAATCAGTAATTTTCTACTTTGGTTTCTCTCAGTTTAGCTTTTTTTACCTACAATCTTTCAGGCAAAGTGATTTGTTTTTCTTAAAATGGAAATTGTTGCTGCACAGCTACAAATGTTCCTATTCCTGTCATGTGTGGAGGATTTCACATAAGCAGAGACATCTCACATATAGGCACTGACAGAGAGGAAAAAACAGCCTGCACATATCTGTGTGGGTGTTTGCATCTATGCAGTTAAGCAAATGCTCTGAAACGCAATGTCTCAGTATGTAAGACAAAGAGACTGTGTTTAACACTGGAGGCAAATTACAATGAGTTAATAGGGGCAGCCGATGGCTCAGTCAGAATCACTTGGGTGTGTCTTTGATCTTTTTTGAAATATGTGCGTAGTTACACTGCATCTTTCATCATCTATGGTGGGGTCAGCACTTTGATTGGCCCATTACACATCATTATAAAACTATGGTTTTGCGTGATTAAGACAATTTATACCACATTACACACCACTGCTGCTGGATTACACACAGGAGACACACGTACTACGCACACAAATGTAGACTAGGAAATGAATGGAAAAACACCCAATAGCAGAAAACAGATACATTTTCCCCTTTTCTCTGGCTCATTTAATCTTAGCTCTTTCAATGGTTGAATAGCAACCCACTTATGTATTTGCTGTTCCATGTCACATCACATGTAAGGGTGCCGGTTGCACTTTATGTAATCACTCTTTAAAAAGGATTTGATTGCTTTCTTCTCAAAGAAATCGTCTGTTTTTGTTCCTGAAATAACTGAAGCAGGTCCTAGACACAGTACATGCTGAAGAATGCTGTGTAACGATGATAAACACTTAATCTGAAAAAGAAAACAACACCTTAAAATTGGTAGAAAAGCTTTATGTATGAGATTTTCATCCAGCAATATTTTTGAAATTGTAAATCACCAAAAGCTGGTTCGAATGGTTGGCTTTGGTTGGAAAGAGAGATTTTCCCAAAAGGTGCACAGAGCAAGAGCTTCTATTCCTTCCTGATAAGGCGAAATAATACCATAAGTGACTGAATTGACAGTTCTGAATTCGTGAAGCCCAGCTCGCTTTGTCTATAATCCTTTTTATTTTTTCTCGACTGGACTCGTGCTGTCTTTCAGTCTGACTCGAAGGGGAAAGTACTGTTGGATCTGCACTCTGATCAGCCAGCAGAAACTTGTATCAAACTCGGTCGGGTTTCTAGCTAGAGGTTGTGTATTTTCTCCTCAATCTTTTTCTGTCTCTGCCGGGGAGGGGAGGAGGTCAACAGAGCTGTGTCATTCACTAAGAAACAGTGTGTACTCAAAAAGCAACAAAGAAGGTGTCATGTTTATTCCTGGAAAGGTTGAGATGAATTTCTCACTTATTCACCCAACAGGCAAGATATGTTTTTCTTTCAGTGGAAACTAAAGAAAACCGATGAAATTGGATGACAGAGTCTCTAAGATGGGAGTGTTATTGATACAATGACACTTGACAAGATGATGGACTCAGCATTGGATCAATAGTAGACTATCAAATTGCTCCAGCTGTATGGCAATGAAGGTGCTATTGCATCAGTAAGTGCGCTCAAGGCCAAATATGAGAACTTGACAGTTGAGGAAATACAAAAAAGAAACTTGCTGCAGAGTGAGGAGGAAATTACGTCTTTTGAAAAGCAAGATCACAGCCACATGAAGGCCAATTTCCATGGAGAGCAGCACCTTGAGTCTATTTGACATGTGAGCAACACTGATTAATAAGCAACAGTAGTGCTAAAAACAGTTGGTTAATCAATTAATATCCAGCAGTTTTTTCATTATGCATATTAGCATTATCATTGTGAGAATGTTGACATGCTGACGTTAGCATTTCACTTAAAGCACAGCCTCACAGAGTAGCAAGGCTGTAAGCTCATAGTCTCGTCATCATTATACATTGAATGTCTTTCTGTTTTGGACGTTTGGTCGGACAAAACAAGCAACAAGCTACATGTGTCCTGGGAAATTGTAATGGGCCACTTTTGCTATTTTCTGACGTGTGATTGGCAAAACCACAGTCTGTATATAAAGATGGACGATGTACTTCCATACAACGGACGCTGCCATCTTGGTGTCTGGTGACGTCATTTGGAGCCAGAGTCTGTACAGTATTGATCATCGGTATCAAGGTCCCACCCATACACTCTCTTTAACCAATTGCGAGCCCACCATAAGTTGTCAATCATAACATAACACCCACCCCCTTTAATAGCATTAACTAACTAATTAAAACCAAACTTATTAGAAAAATAAACACGAACATATATCAGCGTGATAATAACTACTTAAAATGATATAAACCATTTTTGGGAAAAATCTATTTGATACTTTACTTTGATTTGATTTTTGACCTATGGTACAGCCAGCCACCAGGGGGCAATCAAGATGTTTCGGCTTCACTTTTGGGGAACTGTCATGTAGCCCATCTTTATATACAGCGTATAAATGATCGATTGATTCGACAGATTAATCAATAATGAAATTTATCAAATTTATCAATTTATCAAAAAAGAAATATTAAACTAAAAATGGTTTTATAATTATTGTTATTATAGACTTCAGCCGTAAAAACTGCAATTTAACTTTAATGGCCAAATTCGATTACATAATGGGCCCTAAAATCGTCCTGGAAGGTTGGATGTCTGAATGACAGTGGTTACAAAGAGTATGGACATGATCTACCATATACAGACATGAAATGGCATTCTCCCTTTCCCATCATGCCTTCCCCACATGAACTCATCTAAACTCTGCTCTTCTTGTCCAGTTTTTACAGCATAGGGATAATCCAATGACAATTCCATTCAAATCCCATGGTGGATTAAAGAGGAAGGAGACGACACCACCCTTATCAAATTCATCATGCAATATGGCCATCAATTCAGGGCAAGATTGCACTCTCTTCCAATGCTCAAAATGGCTGAGCGCTAAGCACCCATCACACAGCATCTTGTGGACAATTGCCTGCCAGTCAGGAAACCAACTGTGTTGAACGTTAGAGGGAATTTACTTCTTAAAACCTCCCTTAAATCGAATTTGTAAACCTTATGTGGTGCTTCTTTTCTATATGCAGAAGCAAAGGAGACATTCAGCATCGATTATTTTATGGAGTATGTTTGATGTTGAGCGCTCTCCTGCACTTGCCATCAAAACAAGAAAGAAAATGCATAATGTAATAGTCTCGATTTTTCTCTTTGATCTTTGGCCTTCATCATGGTCAGATTCATTCCACCTGACCCGGGGTGAGGGCCTCTGGAGAGAGTTTGAGCAAAATGAAAGTGAAATAAAATAAGAGCCGAGGCAATCTCAACAACTGTTTAGGTAAATGAAGAAGAATCTGGGTGGTAATGACACTAAGTATCCACGTGTCTTTGGGGGGCTAGCTGTCTCTTAGCAACAGTGGTGTTGTCGGCGTGGAAACCGTTGGAAGCATTATTCACCAGGGCTTAATTAGAGGGCTAAAGATAAGGCCTGGGTTGTCTTTAATTGAGATGTGTGCTTGTGACTACATACACAAACTTGGTTCTTTGATAGTTTGCATTAACTATAAAGACAGGTATGAAAGGTAAACATATAAAGAGAGGTGTGTTCTTTAAAGCAAAGACAGTTATTTGAATGACTCTCTCTCTCACACACACACACACACCCTGTACCCATGTATGTTCTAACCTGACCGTATTATTCATATTTGAATTGAGGACACAACAGTCATTTTAGGTTCACTTAAAATGTTTGTACTATCGGCTCACAATACGTAACCTTCAACTTCAAATATAAGGTGACAAGGTCCCACATCAAAACGTTTAAGCCTTTCAAAAGCCTTTTAATGGCCACCTCATAAGTCCAACATATCCAAAACATCCTTCATGTGTGAAGTTCACTTCCTGGTTTTAGTGAGGAGTCATTATGTTCCACCTTCACAGGAGGGGAGTTAGCTCTTTTCTTTAAAAGCCTGTGTCTGGGCCAGCTGAGTGTTCTGGATTTACTGTTTTTTTTTTTTAAGGGAGGTGAACAGACCATCTTGTCCAAACTGGGATCACGCTGAGTGTGGACTTTATGGAGTGTGATCTATATGTATGGAGTATGGATCTCCCCAGAGACTAATATAAATCTTGCAGATGGTGTGAACCAGGAAGGGAGGTCTTACAGGAAATGTGGTACCTGCACAGTCATTTAAAAAGTGTGTATATGTCAGCTGCACTTGTGGAGGATTTGAAAGTCAGTTTATTTTAAGGAGGTTTAACCATCATTAAAAGTGCCTAATTGAACCTTTGCTGGATTATGAAATATATGAATGTTGGAAGGACCATGTGACATCAAGAGGTACTAATATGATTCTGTAAGGCGTGCAAGCTGTGCTTGTGTCTATTATCCATGTTTCTCTCTGATGGTTCATGAAAAGAAACCAGGTGAGATACTAAAGATGAGACATGTAATATAAATATTTAAATCCAGTTTTCTGTGGACAAATACCACACTTGGTTTAGGGAGAAACTAATTTCTGATTTCCAGACTTTCCAACAGTACATATAACTGAAATCATAATTTTTTATTTGCATAGGCCCTCCAATAGTTACCATTGCTATGCCCGTCAAACTTTCCAATCTGATAGGACACATAAGCAGTTTACCATTATAGTGGTGGCAGATTTACTACAAGAAATGTAAGGCTTCTCTTTACTAGCTGACAGCTGTCAGTTTTATTAGCTGGAATGTATCAGTTGGCGAATCAATGCTAACTCCATGAGTTGGCTGAAAAAGGCTGACTTAATGTTTGCAGCTGATTCATTTTAAAATGAGAACCATGTAAAAGGTTCTTACATATGCAAATCATGGCTACATACATGACGTGATGCTAAAAGACTAAAGCTACATTCCCAACAATAAGTCAGCATTCTCATCATATTAACCTCCCTGTGAAAGACACTGAAATAGAATAGCACCACTGTTCAAGGACGGGGTGTTTAACATAACAATGTAACATCTAACAACACTAACATTACAATCTTACATCAGGTAATATATTAAACAGGAAATAACCTTTCTTGCTTTCACAAATGGCAAAGGCAAATGCTGTGGAATTGTTTTGAATATTTTCTTTAATCATTTTTCATTCGACTCATCCATTTTAGCCCTTTTGTACAGGTTCTTAAAATAGAAGTTAGTTTCCCTTTAAGACAAAAGGTGAAAGTAAGAAGAAAGTAGCACTATGACATTTCAGCCATGCAGGTTCGATATGCCTCGCCTCGACCTTTCCCTGTTTGACAAAAAAAAAAGAAAAAAAGAAAACTAAGAAACTAACTGGGTCACATTTACAACCTACAAAACTCTCTCTCTCTCTTACTCCCACTATTTCTGTCGCACTCACCCTGAGAGTAGACGACCACAGAAATAATGTGGCATGACCGTATCCCCTCCACACTTTAATTGTAGAGACAGAGGGATACGGAGTTGACCTATGACAAGTCCTGATTAAAGCCAAAATATCAGAATACATATGTATGTCCTAGAATACAGAGCTTCTACTTCTCTCCTGGGTACAGACCTCCTGTTCATCTGTCTTATGTGTCTAACATACTGAGAAATATGTGGTGAATGTATGTGTGTGTATGAGTGCATGAGAGGAAAGAGAAGCTAGACAGTTTCCTTTTTTTTTTTTCTGAGGATGTTTCTATCAGGGTGGGAGGAGGGAGTAGCAAAAGAGCACAGAGGTATAAGTTGGCTGATTGTCTTCATGTCAGTTTGCTGTAAAAGTTATGTTTTTCTGATTCTGACTGTGAGAGGAATTGGATTCATTATGACTGCCTGGGTGGCCGTAGCTTCTCATCTAAAGTATGTCTTTATCTCTGCACTTATCCACAGGTGATTGGCAGGTTTGGTCGTGTGGTATCAAAGGAGGACATGATAAAATAAAGAGACACAGAGACCGGAATATATGGCAAAAAGCAGTGATTTGCCATTATACATGCACATACACAATAAAAGCTGGAGATTTAAGCCTTAGTTCCTGACGTAACCTCACCTTGAAAGACTCACCCAGATTGGAAACCCCTCAAGCCTCGCCTGCTTCAAATGAACCTGTATAGCAGAAAGATGGAGATGTGCCTCTCATTGAAATCTGAAATAGAGGAAATTGAGAAACTAAAAGCATCTTTTAAGAGAGTGTTCCTTTTATTATTCAAATCCCCAACAGGCAAAAGAGAAAGGGTGTCACACGTTGTGATCAGACGTGATCAAAGTGCATTATACACCACAGCTATGTTCCTTGGCACTTCTGGGTCAGGGAGCATTTTACTGTAGTTTTCTGTGTGTGTGTGTGTGTGTGAAAGAGAGGGTAAGAGGGAAAGAAACAGAGGCGTAACATAAGGAGAGGTTTGGCAAGACTTCTGCAAGTCATTAACAAGTGGGCTTGCACTCTGGCACTCAGGCAATATGAGATACACAAATGGACAAGAATGCAGTTTCTTTTCTTTATTATGAAAGCCTTTCAGGCACCTGAGGTTCCCCACTTCTATTCAGCTTCTTGATTGGCCCCAGATGTCCATATGGAAATTATGTCAAACCAAGAGTAGACTAGGAGCCCATTTCTTGCAATTTCTCTGCTCGCTCTAACTCAGCTGCTCACTTCTGGGAAAGGAAAAGACCAACAACAAACAAGCCAGCAGGAGAAAAATAAGCAGAGAAAATGAAGACAGCGACAGAAAAACCTAGCTTGGGTGAAGGTCTTGCTGTATCATTGAGCCACATTAGGGGTGAACGAGATGACTCTGGAATAATACGGTGCAGATGACACAAATTTAGGTGGAAGTATTGCGTCAGGACAGAAGTCTGGGGTACATGCACAGCAAAATAGTGCAAAAATCATCACTTTGCCTGGGTTTCTTTACAGCAAGTGCTCTGTCATTAGAGTTGATGTTACAGCTCTGTGAGAGAAAAAGTCCTGAGTGACACTGTGTAAGCAATTATAAATTACAAATGCAGCAACATATAATGCATTTCTTATTAATAAAATTTTTGTCAGTAAAAAACTAAAATATTATCTCACCAAGGTTGAATACAGTTGAATCCATTTTTTTTTGTGAATTAATGTTAGCTTAAATTAGTATTGAAATGTCAAGATAAAAAATTGTGAAGATGACTGAATATTACAGTTGAATTTGGCTTTCAAAAATTTATTTTAATATGTTTAGTCACTTTAGTCTAATATGCATCTCATTATTTGGCTGAAGTTTTTCAGAGTTACTGAAAGGTTTATATTTTTGAGATTCAAAATCTTTATTTTGTGTTGAATGAAAACTGCATTTTGAAATTAACTTGTAACTTCACTTGTCAGATACATCCAGTAAAAACCAGTGTATCAAAGTTGTGCTAGTGAATACTTGATTAAATATATTGTGCTTTCCACCTATGCATAGTGCTTATTAGATCAATTTTAAAGCAAGTATATGATTTTTCATGCCGTGGAACACGTCATATTTCTTCTGCTTTAGCAATTTCATTTGATTCAATTCAATTTTATTTATATAGCGCCATATCATAACAAAGTTATCTCAGGGCACTCAATCACATGGAGCCGGTCGAGACCAACTTCCACGCACACAAAGACTTAGACAAAGACAAA
>JAVQJD010091281.1:0-12698 GCA_036023655.1 Nannoperca australis
GTGTGTGTGTGTGTGTGTGTGTGTGTGTCCGTTGGCTGTGACTTTCCAGGAAAAGAATCCCCCCCGATCCCTGATGACATAGATAAAGATGGACGGAGGAGAGGCGGAGCCAACTGTACCAACAGTAAGATGATGGGTGGTGACGGACAGGCTGAACCTCTGAGCGCTTCATTGAGATAAATGGGTTAAACGAGCTATGTAGCTTGAGGCAAAGGAAACGAAATGAAAGTGAAAGCCGTTCGAGTTAGAAAATGTGTGTTTAGTTCTGGATGCTGTGCACTGGGCTCAGATATGAGGCTTCTCGCTGCTGCTGCTACTGCTGCTGCTGCTGCTGCTGCGACTTCCCCTTTCTGTCACCACTAACCTCAACTGCACCCAAAACATCCCCAACATCAAAAACAACCACGGGCAAACAGGATTTACACAGAACACAAGAGGAATGATCAACTGAAAATACTTTTTCATGAATAATGGGTCTCCATTATAGAGCCAATGGACGAAACGTATCAAGTGTGGAGTTACTGTAATCAGATAGATAAGGAAAACCTTTAAACCAGTGCTGGACCCCCACAGTGAGAGTGTGGGTGGGTGGGGGTCAAACATCCTGTGGCCTCCCTGCTGGGCTTCCCTAAACATCAAACTCATTCCTTAATCCCCCTGCGTGCCTTCATGCATGCAACGAGCGAGGCAAGCGCATGTTTCTGATTTCCTCCAGGGTGCCATTTTGCAGCTTTCCTCAGCGTACAGAGGCTTCGAGCCAGACTGCTGCGAGCCTGGCCAAGCCTTCTGCTCACACAGAAAAAGGAGAGCGTGCAAAGGAGACGTGGAGCAGTGCCCTGTGCGCTAGGTCACATGCTCAGGGTAATACATCCAAGTGGTGTATGATTAGAAAATGGACAGAAGAGGCTGAGCTGTCTGCTTTGCACGCTACAGATCAATCTGTCCTTCAGAGAGAAGACAGATGAAGGGCAGCCTTTGGGAAAGGCCAGACTTCATGTCTGCATGATGGGATCACTGCAGTAACATGAAGCCAGCCTGCTCTTGTCCAGCAGACAGATCCTCAAGGTCTATTGTCTCTGAAGGATCTGTTAAAATGCTCAGGAAGGGAGGGACATTCATAAAGGTGCAAGATTTACAGTCTTCTATTGAGTCAGATAAAGTTGAAACAGTGCTCAGCATGATGAGAGGGACGTCTGACTGCCAATACAGTCCATAATCAGCTGACTGACTGATGATACTTTGCCTTCCTGTCGTCTTTCCACAGATAAAGACCTTTTAAACTAATATGAAGGACATCATTTAAAAAACAGCACAACTAAAACAAACTAATCGTCTCAGCACTACTAAAATCATCAAATTTGGGGGTATTATTTTATTATTTATATTATTTCTTATGTGATATATATATAAAATGTATTTGTGTACACTTATTTTATTTTAATTTTAATCCTTAAACGCCCTAAAACTGCATCCCAGTTTTTCAAGAAACTGAAACAACCAACCACAGAAAATAATCCAACCACTACCCCTAACCTCTGAAGTGTGACGATCAAGATAGATAGATAGATAGATACTTTATTAATCTCCAAGAGAAATTCACACCAAGAGAAATTCATCACATCACAAGACAACTCTGAAGGTGAGTAGAAACCCTGAAAACCCGCCCCGGCATGCACCACAGTTGGGTCAGCCAAGGTGCCTGCTGGTACAAGCACCAGGTCAGTCCACTGTGATAGAGCTAAACTAAACCCTGCAGCAGTTCAGCCTCAGTATTGTGACTGGAGCTCCCTGTGACTAAGCCCCGGCCCCAAGGGGTTAAACGTGGTAACGCCCAGTGCGTTTGAAAAGCTGCCAGTGTCGAGCCACGGTCGGCAGGGGAGAATGTGTCAGCTGCACACCTTCACCCTCTACGGGATATTGTTACCTCAAACCAAATGGTTCTATCTGAACTGCACACTGAATCTCTGAGACTGGGTGTGAATGCATGCTTGGCTCTTTATGTAGGCAGCAGGGTCCAGTACCAGCCCTGTATTAAGCTTAAAGTAAAAATTCATCATCTCACTGACTAGGAGTTTGATGATACAAAGTCATTATAGTGTACCGTTTTAAAACGCCACAGTGTGGGTAGATTGTCTGGTCAAAGAAAAAAACTATCTAATTTTCATTTCCTGATTTCCTTGTGGCAGATCTTTCTAAACACATTCTGACATTGGCTAAAACTCTAAAGTGAGTTGAAGAAATCCTGTCAAGAACTATCGGAGTGGCTCTCACAAAGAGAAGCATCTTTTGAGTGAGCTTCTGAGAAAAACATGCAGTTACAAACTAAGGTATTAAAGTATTGTTGCCGTTTGTACCAAAGCTATCTGTACTAGTATTGATACAAGATCTTTTGGCAACATCAAGGCACCCAACAGTACACAGTACCCCACCATTTGCTCTTTTCATGCTTAAAGGAGGTTAGAATTCTTCGAATGTGTCACCCAATCATTTACGTCCCACTGCTTCCCCAATCTCTCTCCAAGAGATGTGTCTTGTGTCTTTGTACACACAAAACGTTATGGCAGAAACTGTGAAGAATGAAAAAAGGGAGCTTCATAGAGAAGCTCAAACCCTAGCTTATTTTAAATCCTCAACACACCTGGCCAATCGCTGAAAGTTACAAAACCTTCCAGATTCCCCTGGTTCCACCAGGTTTTCAACGGATAGACGATCCAAATTTTGATCCATAAACAATTTGACCTCAGCCATATGTGGCTGATTGTATGATGAAGTTCACCAACATCCTTGAGAACAAATCAAAAAGCTAAATCTTGAAAAAGACATCTGGACATTATAAGATAGCATCCTCCACTCTTACACTGAGTAGATGTGGCAAACACAAACTAAGTTCAACTCTTGATCTAAGATAAAGGAGTAAGACACATTGATCAATAAACACTTCATGTGTCCTCATTAATAAATCGTTTAGCCACTTTCTTTTTTTCATTCTTGTCCAGCCGATGGTTTCATGAAAGAAGAGTCTCTGTTAAGGTCTAGGAGCCAAAGAGCTCCATGATGGCCGAGCACAGACGATGGCCCAGAATCAATATATGATGAGCCTGCACATCATTAACTGTTGCATCAAAATGAAGAAAAACTGTCCAGCCACAGAGCTGTGTGTGGACGATGAACTCCACACACATTTGTTTCTCATCTGTCCACTAACTCATCTTATTATTGTTACTGTGGAGAAACTGAGAACTTATTGATCCTAATATCCATTTCTCACCAGGGATCAGCACAACTGCATAGCCACTTAAAAGCTATCGATTGCGGCTTCAAGAGCCGGGCCTGACAAGCCTCATTTACAGCAAGCTGGAACGACCTCTACTGACCAGCAGTCAGAGATGAAGCCTGGACCAAGAGCACAAGTCCAGGTGTTGTCATTGGTGGCGATCTCAATTCAAGACTGATAAGTATGCTTGGGTTCAGTTGAAGGAACACACAATTTGCTCTTTCAGTTCCGTGACTGTCCATTTCCCTCCTACCACTGGGCTTTGCATGTCTACACTGGGCGTACAATGGACGCAGACTATTGGCACAGTCGGAACAGCTGGTCAACAGAGCTGTCAGAATCTCCCTGTTAAACTGTACCACACATCTATCATCAATGTTAACTTATAACTTCAACAACTCTGAATTCAGACCTCCAGGATGCAAAGCTGTGATCTTCTGTCAGGCTGACATTATCAATAGATGTCAGTCTGTTTGGTATCAAAACACAGGCGAGCATTACCATTAGTTTGCCATTATTAACATAAATAGCCAACTATGTAACTTATCAATAACTATAAGGCCACTTTTGAACATTAAAATGATATATAAATATTAAATGTAAAATTAACCACAAAATCTTATTAAATGTAGGTTAAATCTGTATTTTTTCTTTGGAAAACTAGCCCATTTTACTTGAGAGGCCTTTTAACAGAGTCACAGCAACAAGAGACAGCAGTATTTTATCTGATAATAATAATGTGAGCATGTTTACAATACTATGTAGACCACAATTGCAATTCAAACCACAATCACAATATTGGTCCTAAAGATTGCAATTAGATATTTGTCGTAGCTTTGTACAACAAAATGGCCCAAACCACCATGAAACGCAGCACTTTTTCAGGACCACATGGGTTCAGGTTAGGTACATGAACTATACTCCTTGACTACAGGTAGTTATCATTTGCCTTCATATGCAGCAACAAAACAAGGGAAGTAAATTACAATGGAGAAAACCACGGAGGGTCCAGGCCTCTTCTGTACCTTTGTAGAGACCCATGTCTATAAATGCATCCCTGGAGCCTTTCTGGGTTAAATCAATAGAAACACAGAGGTTTTGGGGAGATACGCATTGACTCTGTTAACTGCTTTGACCCCAGGCCAGACACTGCTTATAGGGATTACTTTTAAGATGGGTCTTCACCCACAGAGATAAGGCTCCACTCAACAGCTCAAGCTCCCTTAATCATCCACATAGATCTGTCTCCACAATACAATGGCTGCTTCCAAACTATTTCTCTGCTGAGCAGCTAGATCCAGGCGGCACATTCTGTGCTGAATCAGGGCTAAAGACAAGATGAGACGAGATGAGGGTAAATATTTGGATGGGGCTGGGTGAAAATTCAAGACAGCAGAGAGATCTTTTCCACGTGTGGATTCATCATACAGCAGTTTAGTTTAGGGCTGGCTGGCTATATATATATATTTTTTTTTTTTTTTTTGACTGGTACTGTATATATATTTCCTCAGAAGTTGATGACTAAAACAAATGTAAAAAAGAGTGTGAATACTGACCTTAAGAGTTGAGAGGTGGCCAGATACATGACCCCCAATGAATGTTACTCCACGTCTGCTGTGTGAGTAGATGGGCAACTCTTTGCTAACACATTCACCATAACAACTTTCTAACATGACAACATGGCAGTTTTGTTCTGCTGCCAAAAAAGTATATACAAATCATCTAATGAAGCTTTAAATCTGGAAATATCTTAATGCATTCTGTACAATGTACAACTGTTGATACTTGATGCCAAGTCCACATTTGGGCCCTGTGAGAAACCTTTAGTTCCCTTGGACCTTGCAAGTAGGAGATTCTCCTCTGTATCCAGCCTGGGAGGGGGGAGGGCAAGCAAACAATAGCATAAAGCCTGCAGCTGGGTTTGATGCAGGGGAATCACACTAACAACCTGCAGATGTACACAGCATAAATCTGAGTAAATAAGGAACCAGCACACAGACATGGATATTTACTGCATGTAGAATATGTCAACAGGCACATTTGAAAAGCGTTAACATGCACAACATGTTGATGACACGCATGGAACCACATAAGGATTTGATATCTGACCAGCACACAGACTGCAAATTAACTGGTTAGATACGGTGTGGAGACGTAAAGTAATGGTAGCATTTTGTATTTTGGTAAATGTGCTTCTTTGTACTGATCTTACAATGAGACACTGTGGTTTAAAGAGCAGTTGACTTTAATTCATTAGATCTATTGAACAACAACAGCTGTCTGCAATGACTGCAAGCAGTATCTGAAAAGTTCTGGGGCCATGTGCTGGTGATGGCGGCGTGTGCAGAGGCTGCAGCCAGTAGCGGCTTCAAACCTTTTTGTTTTCATTTGTTATTTCAGCCTTTATTGCTGAAGCACATATTAGCTGGCATTGGAAAAAGTTACTTTCACTTTAAAGTTTCAGAATAATAAAAAAAGGCAACTCCGCCACCTTGACTGTAAATTCCATCTCTGTTGTGGTCAGACACATTTTTCCAACAAATACCCACACGATAAAAAGGGAAAAAGAAAAAAGTTCCCTCTCCCCTCACAACTTACACTCCAAATGTTTTCCATTTGAGTCATAATGGTCTTGACAACATGACGAATTGCACTAAATTCATTCTTCTTTTTTTGCGTCCTCGTTCCCCCTTTTTAGTCCCCCTCAAACAAATGGAAAAGCAGAACAGTAGATTGGCTAAAACTCCAAACTGGGTCAAAGATGAACTCACCAACAACTGTCAGAATGGTTCTCAACTGTTCCACAAAGACAACGTCAAACCTCACAACCCACTGAGCAACAGCCAGTATAAAACCAGCACTCTGATATCAAACAGTAAACTTTGATATACAGACCACAAGTCAAGAATGAAATAAAAACACCTCTTCTTAAAACCAAGGTCCTGTTAGGCTGATGCTTTTGTTCAGCTGTTCAAATGTCTGCATTCTGCTACACCCCCTCCCCCTCACAGTTAACAGTCTGCCTTGAATGTTTAGGTTTCACTGAGTGTGCAGATTCTCACCCTTGGGGTGTTGTGTAGTTGTGCTGATGTACAGTACAAGTCACTGCTTTCTGTGGCCAGGGAGGCACTTCCTACTGAAATGAGAAATGGCAGAAAATAGTGTTGATGCTTTGCTGAAACATCACTGTGCTGCATGATAAATCGCAGTCTAAGAGAGGAAACAGAAGCACATGCCACTAAACACATACAAACACTGATGAGTTAACTGGCTTCACTTACTACACTTACTGTAATACTAGCTTCAACAAGGACATAGACCTACTCATTAGTGTAACAGCACTTTGTTTTCCCCATCACACTGTGTGTGACTGCATGAGTTCATAGCAGACTGTGAATAATGGAAAGCAATTTTAACTGCTTATTCCATCTTTGTAATCTAGTCATAGCTTGACACAAATATTTAAATATTCAGTTATCAAAGATAACATAATTAAGATTTTACACTATAAGACCAGAAGTATGTGAACACCTAAACATTACACTCAAGTGGTCTATGGGTTTTAATTTGCTACTATAGCTCCTGTGGTTTCATGCTTTCCACCACATGTTGAACCTGGCTGCAGGAATTTGCTCCAATTTAGCCGCAAGAGCCTTAGTGAGGTCCAACACTGATGTTGAGCAATAAGGTCTATGCTTCAGTTCATCCCAAAAGTGTTCAATAAGGCTGAGGTCAGGGCTCTGTGCAAACCAGCCAAGTTCTTCCAAACTGGACAAACCATTTCTTTATGGACCCGTAGACTAGAACTAGACCAATACATCTTGTGGACTGATATATTGGCCGATATTAGCTTCTCATGTATATATATTGGGGTCAGCGTGCATGTTGTTTGATAAGTAATAACAAGCACAGACATTTCAAAGATGTTTGATGTGCTTTAGAAACTCTGATGCCATTAAATGTATTTTGGAAATTTGCCTCTTAGCACATATCTTGGTCCCAATTCTTTAACAACCAAATGTAGGGATTATTTCTGTTTAACTAGAAACAGAAAGTCTCACTCAAGGAAAACCGATTCTGAAATCTTGCAAGAAGTTGAGTTGTTGCAGGAAGAGAAAAGGATATATATATCAGCCAGAAATGTTTGGACAGCAGTCCAACAGGAGTGAGGTCAAACTTGGAAACATGCTAACAGTCAAAGAACAGACATTCTTTAGTCTGTAGAACCACTAAGTTACCATTTCAGTCTTCCCCACTGGAGACATCCTGGTGTTGCAGCAGCACAAGGGCAATTCAATTAAATTCATTTCAATTTTATTTATATAGCGCCATATCATAAGAAAGTTATCTCAGGGCACTCAATCACATGGAGCGGGTGGAGACCGACTTCCACACACACAAAGACCCAACGTTCCCACCATGAGCAGCACTAGACGACAACGGCAAGGAAAAACTCCCTTTTAACAGGTAGAAACCTCGAGCAGAACCAGGCTCTAGGTGGGCGGTCATCTGCCTCGACCGGTTGGGAAGAAAGAAAAGGGGGGTACAAGTAAGTACAGATACATAGAGAAAAGAGAATACATAGAGAAAAGCAAAAAAAGGAACATTTAGAAGTATATAAAATAAGAAAAGAAATATAAATAGAAACTATACAAGGGAAACTTAAAGGATTTACAATGTAAGCAGCATGCACCCTTGGACCCATGACCAGAGATGTGCTTAAACTAAACAAGCAAAGTGACGTGTGGTGTGGTTAGTGTAGTATAGTATATGTAGAGTAATGATACTATCAACAGTGTAGACCAGAATAGTTTATAATGATTATGTAATAGTACTTGTCTGTATTAATTAGCGCTGTAACGGTTTGCAGTTGATCCGTGATCTGTACGGATCTCCCCACACGAGTCAGCACGCATGTGAACCACAGATTTATTGCAAAGTTTAACCACCATTGTGTGGCATAGTTTTACTGCTGCTGTTGCCTACTTTTAAATAACACTTCCCTAAATCTCGATGCAGAGAAGGAAAAAGGGTGGAGGAAAAAACTAACAGTGTGTAGACACGATGAGAAAACTGTATGATATTTGAAAAGACATCATCGGATTGTGATCCGTTACACTACTGGTATTAATATAGCATAAGATGTAGTAAATTATGTAATAAACAGTATAACCTATTATTCACACACACGCACGCACAAAGAACAGTGCACTGGCTATCACAGACTGGTAAAAGATCTGCAAGAGCCTGACACACACACTGAAGAATCTGAGTCTCCTCAGGTCTGCTAGGTCCCCCTGTACTAGTCATTCGCACTATTCTTTTCCATTTGGGCTCTCTCTTCTCCCTGTAGTTGTTTTTGGCCTCTCTCAGTTTCCTCTTTAGTTTATTTTGGATAGCCCAAAGTTCTTCACGACTCCTTGCCATGAAGGCCCTCCATTCTCTTGAAAAGGCCTTTGTTCTACTTATTCCAAGGTTTATTGTTTGGTAAGCAACAGAAATGTAATCTGTTATGCAGTGAGGGAGACCTTCAATGTCACCCAGTAGTCCTTCTGGAACAGTTACCAGTGCGTGACATGAAAACACTTCTAGAGGTTTCTCCTCGGCATCCTTCAAACAGACCTGCAAAGTCTGTGTACTGGCCATCTGACTCACCAGTGGCTTGTAGGTGGTTTCAAGGTGCATCAGCTTGTGGTCTGATTGTCTGAGTAGGGGGAGGGAAGAGGAGCTGCATACCGCTCTGCGTCTGAAAGTAAGGAATTTCAAACTAAACTACAGCCACTGTTTTCCTCAAAGCTCAGCTAATGTCTCCAGGGACAATGTGCAATGTAAAGTCATCTTCTTACCAGTGGTCTTGATGATTTACAGTCATTTACCAATGTCTCAAAATGAGTCCTATCTTGACTTATTGATGTTAGCGCCTCGTTTATTGCCCAATTCAACACATTAAGGAATTGGGAATCTAAGCACCAGGAGGACCTTGAAACCTCAGCCTCCACAGACCTTGAGAGATAAAAAATAAAACTGAATTGTGTCCCCTAGCTCAGACATACACTATGTAACCCAAACAGAGGAGCTGTAGAGCATGTCACATGATAGCTCAGCTTGAGGAAAAGGGTTTAATAAAACATATTCTGGTCCAAAAATAGCAGATGACTTCCCAAGATAGGAGAAGGGTTTGATGTCTGGCAAGGACATCACTGCCGAAGCAAAGAAGAGCATGCTCACACACAAAGTTTATGTGCGTGATTTATGCCATTAATCATAAGGCTGCTTGTTCCATCTCTGGATCTTCCTACTGCCCACATGTCAAATTGTCCTTAAGCAAAACACTTGAAACCAAATGCATGTGTACAGGAAAAACATTAACTTTGGACAAAGGGGCCGGCTTAATAGATGTAATGCAAGTCTAATATTAGTAGGAGTAGTACTTTTCATAGCAGTAGTATACAAAAATAAAAGTAGTTATAGTATACTGCACCTGTGCACAAGTGTTGCATTAACTGAAGAAGAAGAAGAACCAAAACTCAGGTGACAACTTCAACCTTCACTGTGTTAGCAACGGCATTAAGAATGCAAAGTGTAATGTCTCCTGCTGTTGCAATCCAGCACATCCCATATTCAAGACCTTATGAAATACAATCTACACAATGAAGTTCGGGAACTCGCAAGAGGAAGATTATAAAAAACAATGGTCAAAATAGGCCGAGATATGCCGACTCTTAAGCCCTAGCAAACACCAGATTCTACATTTCACCTCATGCAACTGATGGCGTCTCTACTCTGGACGCTCCCTGCCTGTTGAACACCAACATCTTTCAAACTCCACACCCCCAGTTTGTAATACAGGCTTGCTGTGATAAAATTGAAGTCCCTGATGACATCATTACTATGACATCACCATGGTTAGCCACATAAGACATTATACAACTGTTTTCATAGGCTGAGCAGTACTCCTCCTGACAAGTACTGTACATAGACTGCCACTGACATGTACAATCGATGGAGTGCCTCTTTAGATTAAGGGTTGTCATGATGAGACATTGCTCCTCTGGGGCCTTATTAAACAAAAGTCAGAAAAGTTGCATTATTTCACCGCTCAGTTGACACTCAGGTCAATTACACATCTTTAATTATAGTTGTGCTGTCCCTGGAAGTGCATTGCAAGTGCATTTCTTTTTACCCCATCAGTACATTATTACTGTGGTAATGTTGAATGTGAAGATCCCACATTCCAGAGAGCCACAAGTTTCCATATATTTCAGTACAGCATGAAAACCATGTTATAGAAGCCACAGTACTTAGGAGTGACTGAATAATACACTATACTTTACTACAAGTCAATCGGCCCTTTTAAAGGATTTATACCACTCTCAGCAAGCTACAGGGAGCAAACAGTGAGCGTAGCATAACAACTAGAAACAGGGGGGAAAGAGCTAGTTGGGCTTTGTCAAATGTATCAATACCCACCTACTAGCTCCTCTAGAGTTGACAAATGAACACACCACATCCACACAAAGTGTTGAAAAATGTCTTTTCTGGCCAGTGACTTCAACAGGAGCCTTTGTCTTTATGCTAAGCTTAAACTGCTGGCTGTAGCTTCATAATTACCAATCAATCTCCTTACCATACTGTCAATAAGAAAGCAATTACGCATATTTCCCAAAATGCTTAAGCATTATTTTAAATATTCCTTTACAAAACTGTGACTTCCATCAGGATACGTTATTTAAGGTTCTAGAGATGAAAAATTCCAAAGAGCCCCTTTAAAACTGACAGACTAACAAAATAATGAACACAGGAAAAAACGATGTTCACGTTGGGGTCAGTACTCAATTTCAATTCAATTCAATTTTATTTATATAACGCCATATCATAACAAAGTTATCTCAGGGCACTCAATCGCATGGAGCAGGTTGAGACCAACTTCCACACACACAAAGACCCAACACTCACCCTTCTGGTGTTGTCCAGGACTTTGGCGTCAGGCCGGCCATAGTTGGGAGGGTTGGCGTGGGGGTCGTAGCCCAGTCTGGACAGCATGGGGGCGATGACTGCCATATCCCTCACCACGTCAGCTGGGATTTTCCCCACCCACTTGGACAAGGCCTCCACATTGACAGGCTTGATGACCTGGTCTGTTGACCTCTCCACCCTAACAACACAACAAAAAGATGTTTGTTTCAGCTTAAAGCACTTGTTAATGTATGTATGCCGCAAAGGTTTCTTAAGTCTTTGTAAAACGCTTCATTTCACTTAATGAACTCAACAATATTTTTTACTTGCTAACACAGTTCTCTTTGAGCCTTGTACTTACAAAGTAAAACAGCTCACACTTATTTAACACTGGTTAGTGAACACTTTCTGCATGACTTTAGTGTTTGCAATCACTGTAGTCACAGCATTAGCATTGTTAGCTGTGTACCCAAATGGCCCAGTTCATATCAGACCAGTCCATCTCAAAGTTCAGTTCACTGTAAGCATCTAATGGGCTGTAATTGGATCATGAGACACTATTAAAGATGGCTCTCTGGCTTCCCTCACTCAGCAGGTCGCTCTGAAGTATGCTGAATAAATGACCTCTCACCGTATCCGTTCATTTCTCTGTCAACATGCATCACATTTCATATGATTTACCAGCCATGCTCAGCCTGTCCCAATAATATACATATGGACCAATCATAGTATCCTTGAGCGCAGTAATTCACTTTAATCTCGCTGGCCATGTCAAAGTGGAAATTCTGTTAAGAGCTGTACAAGATCATCACATTTTCAGACAAAGCTACAGAATCGAAGTCACAGAAGACTAGAATGCTTCAGTTTTTTGTGTAACATCAACTCCAGTTGATAGTTTTAAGAGAAATGTAGGCTACTTAATAGTGAAATAAAAACCTCTATTGTTTCTTAAATGAAAATGATCATGTCATACCGAGCTCTATTATTAATAGTCTAAAATGAAATATTCCAAAAGCGAGCAGGACTGCAGCTTTTGTTTTCTGGAATGAGCAAAGGTTTCTACCCCTGACCAGCAAGAAAGATTTCATGTTAGATGTATAACAATGCAGATGGCCGCACTTTTAAACATTAGCAACCTAACAAACCAAGAGGCACACTTACTGTGTCCTATTAGATATTATTACCACAGTAAACCCATGTAACTCAGTTGGATCTGGCCAACAAACATCAGCTGAAACACATTAGATATTATACAAGTTCCAAATACCATATTACATTACAGTCAGACAACGCAGCATTTAGACTGGTGAAATATGGTCTCACTTTTACAGAACAGACTGTCGGGAGATAAAATTCAATTCAATTCAATTCAATTTTATTTATATAGCGCCATATCATAACAAAGTTATCTCAGGGCACTCAATCACATGGAGCCGGTCGAGACCAACTTCCACGCACACAAAGACCC
>JAVQJD010091293.1:0-29504 GCA_036023655.1 Nannoperca australis
TTTCGCCAACACCTTTTCAGAGTTTCAAACCTGGCACTGTTCTCCCACTGTGCTGGTTTGTATTCCAGGTTTGAAACCTTGTAAATGGTGGTCTGAAAACTGGAGCTCGTATCTCTGAAAAAAGGTTTTGAAATGTTGAAACTTGAGGTTTGAAAGAGCGAATCTTTATATTTGCACTCATACGGTTTTTTCAACCGTATGAGTGCTTTTTCAACACCCACTTTTCTGAAATTCGCTCCCACAGCTGCGAGTCATGTGATTCCTGGCAGTGTTTTTACACAGCTCAGTTTGAAACTTGTATGCTAGATACATGTATCTAGCATTATTTGCCCGGCAGATACTGCAAACCTTTTATGCAGTTTTGAATCCTGGCAGTGATCTCATCCCATACATAGTTAATGTATAAACTTGCATATACTGCGTATGCAATATGTACAAAAGTAAAGCAATATTTGTTTTACAACTATCCTGTCAGGGAATCACGTTTGATCAAAAGTTGCATGCACTAACCAGTTTTCCATTTGTGCAGTAAATTAACCAACGCATGGAAATTATTTCTGAGCTGTAAGATCATATAATACATTACAACACTGATTCAGATGATCACAACACACTCAGCCTCCTCATGCGGATAGCAGCAGGTGTGCTGATGTGTTTTAGTGTAGCGTTTCTATTAGAGGTTACAGACAGGTTGGAGACAGACAGACTAACTGCTGCTCATAAACACTAAAAGTCTTGCTTGGCACACTGAAAGCCTAATTGGAGAATTTGATCCATTTCATTTTAATAGCTTATATATTATCCTGTAATATATGAATTGTAAACAAGAGATTTAGGTCTCGTGCTGTGCTGGTGCGTGTGCGCAGACCAACACATACAAGTGTAAACGTGTGTATGCACATGCACATTTGCTGAGTCTTGACCTCATATAAAGGACATTAAAATGAGCAGTGCAAATGGCTTTTTATTTTTGTTTTAATTATGTGCAAATAAAAACAATCCACCACAGTTATCTTAGCTCTGTGAGGCAAAGTCCTAGTCCTCTAAATAGTCTTTTGCTTTTGCGGAGCAGCCTCCTATTTCCCGTAAAAGTCAAGCTCTCTTTTCTCTCGCCGCCCATGAGCCCTGTCCTGAATGTCTACATGTCCCGCACCATCTAATTCACAGGCAAATTAGGGAGATGATTTATGAGAATCAAGGATCAAACAAGGAGACAATGTGGAAGACTGAGCACACCGCAAGTTTTATGCAGAACATATGCTGTGAAGATGAGAGGGAAGAAAGACAGAAAGAGGGGGGTATAGATCAGAAAGCGTAACCCCCCCCCCCCCCAAAAAAAAAAAAACCCACATACGCTTCTCTTGGGACAACTCTGGGACAAGATACACCATGGGAAGCGTCATCTCTGCTAAACGTCTTAGCATTTATGCTGCCATGTCAGAAGAAAATAAGCAGGAATGAAACTTTTCTCTGCATGCGAAAATGGAAGTTCAATGATCTGCTCTCCAACAATCAACCCTAAGCTTTAACTTTAGGCCACGTTTAAACAGAAAGTTTGAAGTTAAAGTACTCATTGGAGTCACAGCCACAACCAAGATACCTACTGACAGTTTGCAGTTCAAAGATTTACAGAAAAGCCTTGGGGAAAGTAGAGAATGATTAAACATAATCTTTTCCGACCTGCTACTACAGCAGCTTCCAAAACCTGTCCGCCCATAATCTGTAGTTCATATAAACATACATAACTATCACAAAATAAATCGCCGCCTCAGAAAACAGTTATGTGTCAGGGAGAAAACACAGCAAATAATCTGGAAACACTTGAGCTCTTTTTATACTCCTGACATTAAAAACGAGTGTGGCCGAAGGCCAAACACACCCTGAGACGTTTTGGACTAATTGTTTCCTTCAGTTTCAAACACTCCCCCTTCAATCTATTCAAAACTCCCTTCCTTCCCTCCTCACAGTGCAACCCCTCCGCTTCACCTCTTTACGTCTACTAATAGGTTTAAATAAAACCTGCAATTGGTCGAGTAAACCCCTCATTATGGTCTTTTAATAGAATGAATTTAGGATAGTGCGGGGTCAGGGGTCAATGGGAGGTCCTAACACACAGCAGCTGTCATGGGGGTTGGACTGTGATTAGAACCAGTGGAGTCAAACATCCGCGGGTCCTCGACCTCACCAAGTTGAAAACCTGGAAAATACATTTGGCCACCGACCAAAATGAAAAACATCCACCATCCAAACTTTCAAAGGGGGTGGGATGAGTAGAGATGGAACAGAAAGGAGGAGTAAGACCATCCATCACTGAGAGTTAATGTGTGTGTGTGTGAAGCTGGCTGTAAAATCTGCTGAATCTTTTCACCTAAAGATGTAACAATACCAGATCTTATAACTTGACTAGCTATGTCAAGGATTTTCTAGTCAGAGATATTCTGTCTGAAACCCGTGTCCTGGCCTCCCAGTCGCATTTGCTGCAACTGTAAATTTTACACTAATTACCTTCTTTCTGAGCGTGTGAAACCAAAGATAGAAGTGGTCTGGTTGATGTGGTGCAGGGGTGAAATATGACTTGTTAGCAGCCCAGGAGCTTGTTCCACATGTGGTTAGGCAGTGGTTGGGATCGTCTGGGTGAGAGGGAGGGCATGCCAGTCTCCACAATTCAGCAAGTTTATGCAGACTCAGTGTGCAATCAGTGGGATTATTTAACAGAATGAAGGCCTGCTGTTTGGGTTGGGGTTAGGGCGCTGTAGTGGCTGTACAGACACTGGTTTCCACAGCTCTTTATAATTGAGAATAGATTCTATCAGGGGTTTGGTTGTGCAAAATTTACACATCACGCGCGCAAAAATAGGGCTTTAAATATATAAGATATGGTTTGCATGCAATATTTTGTTTGATGCATTGAAGACATTTATCGAATTTTGGTTTTATGAACTTGATGACCTTAATGGACGTTCATCCTAACACATCTAAAACTCTTTTCTATATTGTACAAAGATGTGGCCATTTATGCCAGTTTATCTGCTCAACGTACTTCTTCCTATAACTTGGCTTGAGTGAAGAAATGTGCCTAAGTGTATTAAAACACAGAAGCAGAGACCAAAGGGAGCAAGATTCCTGTGGGTGACTGTGTAATTAAATTTTGTATGCACATCAGGAGCCAGAGAGTATAATTTACATGTGGGGTAGAAGTGACTAAGGCCCAGGAGAAATGGGCTAACATGCCCTGCTAAGGTCCGTAAAAAGAAAATTCAGAAAATCTTTACTCTGGTGTTTTCCTTTGAGATGCATCTTGCAAAAATAGGAAAATGAAAACCTTCCGTCAGTCTTTGGGACACTTAAGGTTCATGCGCGGTTACTTCTCCTCTGTTGCTCCTTCCATTTCAAATCAAGAGCCCAGAACCCACAAACTCTGGCCAGAGTTTCTCCCCACAATACAGGGAGGCATGAAGGGGGGAGGCTAGTGTCTGTTTTAAGTCTGTCTCTTTCTCTCTACCCAGAAACCAAGATTGTCTCACATCTAATCCGGGCTTGACGGCGGCTGTCACTCATCACTCATCTTGATTCAGCGCCATTCTACCTGAGATGAGTTGATTGGTGAGGAGCAACAATCAGCTGCTGGGTGTGCTGTTTATTTGCTTCAATAAATAAAAAACTAATGGAGCACTTTCTGAACTATGACACACTGGTTTGATTAGTACTAATATGCATGTTTGTTTGTTTGTTTGTTTGTCCGTCTGTGAGGATATACCTCAACCCTGACCGAAGGATTTCCATGTAATTCAGTGTGGAGACAAGACTTGAGGCAGGGACAGTTGATTCATTTTTAATGGTGATTGGGAACGTTTTAATTACAAATCCAAAGGGAATGTTAAATGGATCAGAAAAATCTATTTAATTTATGTGTAAGTGACGGGAATTGTGTCTTGTGTGTTACAGCAAATTGATGATTTACTGGTGGTTTGTGTTCAATAAGTGCTTTCTATTATCAAAATGAACAATAACCTTATAAAAGTGAATGAAGTGAATCCCATGAGAACAACATATTGAGAGATGTAATACGAAGTACAAGATTTCATTACAAAATATCTAAATATTTCGATTTTTCAGTTTTAATAAAGTTTTATACATTAAGTTCACACGTGCTTGAGCCCTGACAAAAAGCTTTACAGTTCTACATATCTCAGTCGTATATGCACACGCATGCACACACACACAGTAAATACTTTTCCATGTGTGGAGCGGGACGAGAATGAAGCCGATGTCCTGTCTGCTCACACACACACACACACACACACACACCAGAAACATTCTCTCTTTCTCTCTCAGACTCACACACGCACGCACACACTGAACTTGACCCAACCAAACGCTTTGACAGCAGCTGTTATAAAGAAAAGTGGCTTGGGACCGACCAAAGGAGCACTTCCATTTTTATCGTTTTGATAGAAATTGTCAACAACAAAAAAAAAGGTATTTTGTACCGATACATCATCCTTCTTTAGAAATGAAATACAATATTGTTTCATTCAAATTCACTGGCAAGGCCCTTTGCTTCTTAAGCCTATTGTTAACAAACACACAATGAAAAACTTCTTACCTTACTGAGCAATCCATTACCTTTCTTGCAGTAAACTCTGTACTGAAAGCCACAGTTTCTATTATTTCCACATTACAAACTCTGTTCTTCTCCCAGCCACCTGCAGTGTGCATCGAGCAAAGCAGACTGCCGTCCAGCACAAACATACCTTGTCTTTTCACAGGGAGGCTGGTGATAAAAATCACCCCACAATACATGAAAACAAAGACACCTTTAACAAAGGCAGTGATTCAATCTACCCGCTTATCTCCTCTGCTCTTTATATCTTCAGTGTCATAAAAAGCCTGCTTCACCGGTGGTGAGAAATGACTTACGGATCACAGACAGGACAAATTATCTTCCTCTTTTAAATTTGGAACATTTATCGAAGCTGTAACTGGGCTTACAAAAGGCCTGAGACGTTTAAAGCTTTAGTTATTGAAGCAAACGCACGTGTTGGTCAGCAGTCGGTTCAGGAGTGAGTGTATTTGTTTGCGGGAATCATGATCCTTTGTTTAGATTAGACAGACACACATGGAAGGATTAAAATTAAACATTGAACTTGCCTTAAAAAACATTGATGAATGATTATCATAAGCAAGAAAGAAACACAGCCATCAGTGCTAACTAGTGGGAGGGGGGGGGGGAGCGTCACCCTGTCTCTGTGACAGTGAGATCTGGCATGAATAACCTGACATGAATTATATATTAGTGATGATTTGAAACCCTGCTGCAAATTAGTTTGTTACAAACTTTCACACATTTCTCATTTTATATTTGACTAAATTAACAAAAGTGTGACGTTTTTGAGATTGTTAATACTTATCTGAGAGAATAAAAACCCAAATATCAGCCTTTATTGTCCTCTCTGAATGCCACTTTCAACTTTTTCTAAAGGTTGATTCTTCTTCCTTCATCTCAGGAAAAAAAGGTAATTATTTTTCTAAAAAAAAAAATGTTACTTTAGCTTTTGAGAGATTTATCATGTCTTGACTATTATTTGACAGTAAAAAAATATACACAATTTTGTCATTATTTTCTATCATCCTAAAAGCATTTATAACATCAAAATTACTATTTAAAGAAATACATTCTCCTTTATATAAACAGGAAAGTCACATTGTATACAGAGATTTAAGCCTATGTTGCAATCATCATATTATTAAATGCAATTTGTCATGTAGGTGTAGGTTGAGCTATGCATACATATACATGTTTACATTTTCTGTATTAATTACAGAAAAAAATAAACATCCAAACAGTTTTATAAACAGTAACTTCTGAACTCATTACATTTTCTAGCAGCATTATAACATCGTGGCTGTTTGTCACACAACGTGTGCAACTTTAATAAAAACAGAGCCGTGTCACCAATGGAAAAAAGAAATTTATTATAATAAGCCTGAACCAATTGGTGGAAAGTGGTGATTTGTTCCAGCCAATCGCAGGAGGAGGGTGGAGTGACGATTTTAAACCTCCAAGTCAAGTTGCTGTAACGTGTGGCTCCTCAGCTCACATTGTGGACCACAACTTTCACGACTGCACCTCCCACGACAGCCCAGGAAAACAAAACTAACGAAGACAAACAAACAGGGAAGCAGAAGGAAAACAACGGACTCGTATTGACTGAAACTGTTAAAGGAATTTACTGTGGCGCACCGTGCGTAAAAGGCGCACTGGCCACTTTGCTGCGCGCTTGAATTCAGTGGTAACAGTTGCGTTTTGTTGTTAATTGAAGGTTACATTTTCGGATTTTTATCCCAAGGGGCTGAACAAATAATGTTAAAAATGACAGAGGAGCACGACAAGTGTGTCAGCGACCAGCCGTGCAGTCCATCGGGCACAAACAGCTCCATGTCCCAGGACGAGTCTGACTCCGATGCTCCGTCCTCACCGACGGGCTCCGACGGCCAAGGATCCCTGCTCGCCGGTTTGGGCAAGAAACTGGACTCCGAGGATGACGACCGGTTCCCAGCTTGCATACGGGACGCTGTCTCTCAGGTCCTCAAAGGATACGACTGGTCCTTGGTGCCCATGCCAGTCAGAGGGAACGGATCTCTGAAGAGTAAACCACACGTCAAGAGACCCATGAATGCGTTCATGGTTTGGGCGCAAGCGGCCCGCAGAAAGCTGGCGGATCAGTATCCACACCTTCACAACGCCGAACTGAGCAAGACTCTGGGGAAACTGTGGCGGTAAGGAAACATTTAATTTAATTTAAAGACAAATGCAGAGATAAAGAGTGTAAATTAATATTATTAAAAGAAAATTACGAAAGGACACAGAAGACACGACTTTGGGCATGGAGAGAATAGTTTCATAAATTATGTCTTACATCCACGTCTTAGGACGACATTTCCAAAAGTTAAACTTTTTTATGTAAATGACTGAGAAGAAATTAATGTGGAACATTGTCATTTTCTTCTGTTGTCTTGACATTAAATAAATTCTAAAGTAACTTGGGCCATCTAACCTAATTTTACCTTTAAATTTTGTTTAGTTTGACTACATACATTAAGGTTTTTTGTAATTCTTTTCCACCATAGTTTGCTCTCGGAAAGTGAGAAGAGGCCGTTTGTAGAGGAAGCAGAGAGGCTTCGGGTTCAGCACAAAAAAGATCATCCCGACTACAAGTACCAGCCTCGGCGGCGGAAGAATGTGAAGCCAGGCCAGAGTGACTCTGACTCAGGAGCAGAACTGGCACATCACATGTATAAAGCTGAACCAGGGATGGGAGGACTGGCAGGGATGACTGATGGACACCACCACCCTGAACACGCAGGTATGGTGTCAAATTGAATACAGGAAATATGCAGTTTCATGCTACTGTAATATCCTTTTTTGATCATTTTGTATTTGGAGTGTTGAAGCCTAACTTCTGATATTATTTTCTCTTCAGGGCAGCCCCATGGTCCCCCGACACCGCCCACTACTCCCAAAACTGACCTGCACCACGGGGTGAAGCAGGATCTGAAACACGAAGGCCGTCGTCTTGTCGACAGCAGCAGGCAAAACATCGACTTCAGCAACGTGGACATCTCTGAGCTCAGCACTGATGTCATCAGCAACATGGAGACCTTCGACGTCCACGAGTTTGACCAGTACCTCCCGCTCAACGGCCACGCCTCAGGCTCCTCCGCCCTGCCTTCAGACCACAGCCACGGGCAGGCTCCAGCGCCCGGTAGCTCTTACACTTCCTCATACAGCCACGCAGGTGCCAACGGGCCGGCGTGGAGCCGCAAGAGCACCATGTCCTCCACCTCTCCCTCCGCCGGCGAGGTGGGTCAGCACCGGCTCCACATTAAAACGGAGCAACTGAGCCCCAGCCACTACAGTGAGCACTCCCACAGGTCACCCTCACACTCAGATTACGGCTCCTACAGCAGCCAGGCCTGTGTCACCTCGGCCACTTCAGCTGCCTCGGCTGCAGCCTCTTTCTCCAGCTCCCAGTGTGACTATACTGACATCCAGAGCTCCAACTACTACAACCCTTACTCTGGCTACCCTTCTAGCCTCTACCAGTACCCCTACTTCCACTCATCCAGACGGCCCTACGGCAGCCCCATCCTCAACAGTCTGTCCATGGCTCCTGCCCACAGCCCCACCACCTCCAGCTGGGACCAGCCCGTCTACACCACGCTGTCTCGGCCTTAAGTGGACAAGAAACTATCAGTCCGCACCAGAGACTCAGATTGATGCACTACTAATGAAGGAAGTAAGGAGCAGGTGGAGAAGTGTGTGTGTAGGGGGGGTAGTAGGCTACCTGTGACCATTTGAACGTGAAACAAACGACAGAAAAAGTGCCTGCTGATTTTATACAAAGTTATATCGTTGTGATGAAACCATGCTTGTACAGACTTTTTACACAAAGACAAATTGTGTTGTTGGCGAGCCAAACTCCTCCATGAGGACATGTCGCCTACGCCTACATCCTGTACATCCCCCATCTTTCCAGTTTAAGACTGCACGTGTGTGCACACACACACACTTGAGGTAAAGCAAAGGCTTGCCACTGAGTTGTGTAGGAGAGAAACGGTTTGGCTCAATTCTGTCGTGAAGCAGATGGAGAAGCAGATACATTGGAGAATGTACACGGGACCAATTATGTGAATTTGCAGTAACATTTACATTAATGGCCAGAGCTGTATCGCAGCACATTTGCATCAGTGGATCAGTCTTAACTAATAGGCTCATATAAATCCTATAGTGTCATTTTGGCATAAAAGTCTTATATGTATTTATGTTCATGCATTATTGGTTTATTTTTTTTTTGTTATAAGTAGATAAACACATGTAATGTGGGCTTGGTTATTTACAGCACTGTTTGGCTTTTAATGAAAATAAGGCAAATGAAGTGAAGGACAGTACAAGTACAATGATTATATAATTCCGTTAAAGACCAATTTCCACAAACATCTCCATTCCAAAATGGAGGCAAACTGAAGCTGGACCAACAGACTCGCACAGGACAGAACAGGTGTCTGAAAGCTATGCTTGGCAAATTGCGATTAGTCATGATCTAGGGTTAAAGGAAATGGGGTAAAATAACACCACACACTCTGAGTGACATGTCAGCTGGACCTCCTGTATATATGGATGGACAACACACAGATATATGTGTGCATACATTCATCTGTGTGATTGTGTGTGTGTGTGTGTGTCAGGGAGATAAAGTGCTTCTGTGTGAGCCATTACCTTGGGAAAGAGATACATACCCTGTGACCTAATACACACCAAATGAAACTTAAAAAACTCTTTACTGCAAATTATCTTTGAACTTTATTAGTGACTCAAAGAAGAGTATTTAGGGTTTAAGGAGGAATTTAAGAGCGTGTGTGTTTGCCCATAATTATCTCATCAACCATCAAGTGCCAACTCACTGCTGCAATCTCGTGCAAAATGTTTTTGTGCCTTCTAATGCTTACTGTCAGTATTTTAATATGAAATTTAATTATTAACTAACTTCAGGCAGCACACAATCAGTAATCCACACCAGAAACTCCTGCAGTTAACCTGATTATATCCATAATTTGATATCATTCCTTACAGCCTCGATTTGTAATGTTCTGTGAGATGCTGTATGAGAAATGTTCGGAGCATCATGCTCAAGTTTTGTCCACAGAACTGTGTTTTTGTATATTATTCTGGTGTATAATTTTGAGAAAGGCTGTGAAAATTATTGTTGTTCTATTAACTAGAGTTTCATTCACCCATGCACAGCTAACCCATTCGCTGGCCATTTTTTAAAAATAAAAAGATACTTTTTCTTCATATTTGTCTTTGTCATTCTTCTTTACATCCATATCTAGTTTAAGTTTGTTCGGAAATATATTTGGAAACAATTCCTAAAAAAAGTAATAGAATTAATTGCATGTTTGCGAGCACATTTATGGGTTTGCCTTTGCGCCTGATACCAGCTGTTCATATTAGCCTCGTCAAACTTGTTTTGTGAGCTACAGCTGTGAGGGGAGACCAGCGGGACCTTTAGGGAATTATTCTCAGCTCTTACGCCTCTGAACAGTTTTACGCAGTGACAACAAGTACGGCAATTGAACCTTTACAGTAAATTGAACTGGATGCTGTTCAGGTGGACATGTAAATCTATCAATGCGTTTTTCAAAATGCAAAATACATGTTAAATTATTATTTTGCTGTAGACGTCTCAAACGTTTCATATAGGCGCTTTTTGAGGAGTCAAAAATGTCAAAAATAAAACTGACACATATTGCAGTAAACAACTTCTCTCCATTCCTGGTGCCACTCTCAGAATCTTCTGACCTTACAGGGCCTTGAGTTGACACTTAATATGTGGCTATAGACGTATCCACCAAAATAGTAAAGTTCCGATTTTTCCGTAGAAGCACAGACGAGAGAGGAATGACGAGAGCTCCCATCTCCTCTGGTGCAGTGGGTAGAATGCTCAAGTTGGCCCTGGCATGCATGCCAAGCAGCCGTCCCTAAACAGCCCAGGGAGAAGCCGAGTGCCAGGGCCGCGCTGCTGAATTTTAATGATTCATTATGCTGTGGAGGGGCCCCATTGTGTCCCTTTATCCGGAGAACTAGAAAGGAATTAATTGGACAGAAAATGGAAGGGCAAGGGGAACTGACAAGCCATTAAGAGGGTCCTGAATGGACGATTAGATGCACATAGGGGAGGACCCACAACCCCCACCCCTCGCTTTTTCATATCACAGAGCTCCTCAAACAAAACAAAAAACAACAAGAACAACCACAATGACCACCAGACCAAACTGTAGAAATCATATCAGCGCACATAATCTGTAGATAATAAAAGAAGATAATACCACAGCAGATGGGGTGTGGGTGGCTCAAGAACGACTTGTTGTTTTTCTTCCCTCAAAGTCTTTTTTTTCACTAGTGTTTGCCAAATACTTTTAGGAGGAACTCTTGAGAAAGAACAGGAGTGAATAAAAGTGAGGCAAAAAGGCTCTTCAGGGTGCTTGGGTCCTGTTTCCCTGGAACTTGTCCACAGTTTCTGATTGGGCCTCTTGAAAGCCTTACTGTAAATAGCTGAAAAAAATTAACTGGACTGGGGGGGGCTTCACTGAGTTACATCAGCACAGTATACTGAATGAAGGAATGAATGAATGAACATTTTTTAACACTGCAGTCGCAACGTTGAGGAACTGTACATTTATGGACATAACTCTCATCGGGTACAGCCACAGCGCACCATAACACCATACATCCGCACACTAGCTCTCCTGCTTCACTCTCGCATATTATGCAGAAATATAATTTACAACAGTTTTAACACTGCGGCTGTGATACATTCCAGCTGTCACCATTGTAGTTGATGGAGGAAGGGCGTTATTGGCCAAAGTGGGAGTCGCGGTCTTGGACCCAGAGGACACGAGGGGGAAGCGAAATGAACCCAGTGAAACTGGTTCATCCACCACCTGACCACATCCCACTGTTAGGAGCGGGATAACTCGCCTGTTAATAGTCTCATCCTGTTTAATGAGCCTGGATAACTCAGGGCATGTTTCGGGGAAAAAAGAGGGAGCTGGGAACTGGGAAAACTCTGAGAATGCGAGGCGGATTTGCAAGGGAAATGAAGTGGACATTAAGCATGGTTATTGCCTGCTGCTGAATCTGCCCAGCCTGATTCCACTTGTCGCACTGAGTCTCTATAGGTTCTCTGAATCTTCATCATTCATACAGCTATTGTCTCATCATCAATGGCAATTTATTTTGTCTACAAAAAGAAAATATTTAACCCTAAAATAAATGATAAAAGGAACTGAATACTCAACCCTGGAATGGCCATAGAGAGAAAAAAAATATGTATCGAGGCCATGTTTTACTACTCGAAATGCTATGCTAAATGCTAATCCCACATTTTGACGAATTAATGCACACAAAATACAATTTGTTTGCCACGTTTTGATTAATTTGATACCACATTTTGGTTAATCCGCGCGCGCGTCCTAATCCAAATACCCACCGTACGTAAAGAGGCACACAACTCATTCAACAACACCGTTAGCTATGACCTAAATAAAAAAACAGCCTAGCAAATAAATGTCCTAGCATTCAGTAACTCCTTTGATTATGGGTTTCTCTACATTCTAAAGTAATCGTGTTCATGCATTAACCGTGACTAATACGCCTCGAGGGCTGAAGATTTGAAAAGGCTATGATTGTTTAGCAAGATGTCAGAAAAACTGTTTTTTCGGCAAACTCGCATGGGTGCCTCGTTACGGATACAACTGCCGATCCGCGCGCGCCACCTCGGTCACGTCTGAGGTACAGGTTTAACAGGAACTCCTTCTCCAGCGTGTATTTGGTGCACGGGCGCTGATTCTTGGATGACGAGTGCGCGCGCGTAAGGCACGTGAAACTTATATATGTGACATAGGCCTATTAGATCAAGTCAAAATGGCACACAGTAGATTCTTTCATAAAGGCTGTCTAATCCACTTGTTTGCTGCAGTATATCGCGCTGCTTCCAAAGCAAACACAAAATCTTAGCTGCTCCACCCAACTACAAGACTTCCTGGGGCTTATTTTGCCATCTCCCTGTCCTTTTCACTAAATAGGAATCTATTTTATTATTGGTGTCTCCTGTGTTTGCCGGCATTACCAGGCCAAGCTAAACATGGTGGCAGACAGAACCAACATTGACTTTCCCAATTCCTCACAGATGGGCCCGCACAGAGAAGAAGGGAGGGAAGCAGAGGGCCAAAACCCCGGCTCTCAAAATGCCACTAAATTGATGCTGGCTCCACCAAGGTCACCTGTGATTGGTCAGCAATACTTCCTGTGGAGGACCTGACGCTAACTTTAACCAGTTTAGCTACTTAAACGGATAGTAAAATGTTTGAGAAGAAAAAACGAGCTTTCTGTGTCTGGAGGCACACGTCCAAACCATAACGGTTTTGGTTTAAAATGTCAAATAAAGTTGCAGTTTGTTTGTACTTTAAGGATTTAAATATTTTTCTTGGTAAATCATGAGGGATCAATGAATAAAGCTCTTTGAAAACTTTGTAATCATAAAATCTCATATCTGGTGCTTCAGTCAGGTATGTGAAAAAAAGTATGCTTTTTAAAAAAAGTATGTCTCAGAGGAGCGACTGATTATGGTTGTTTACTGAAAAGATAATCAGAACTGGGTCTAAAACTATTTGCAAATATTTCTCAGTGTCTGTTTCAACCTGCTTGGAGCACCAGATGGGGAGGGATTACTGCATCACGGAAAGTCAGGCAGTGTCAGGTTACTTTTACTACTTTTCTAATTAATAAAACTTTCTGGTACTCATAAATTTCACATTTGGCAAAAAACACATTTGTTAAAATCCATAAAAGTATAAAAGTAAAAGGTTTATTTTTAAAATAAATAAATATTTCACCAAAAGTGCGGGTTATAAGCTCTGTAAAATGGTGATAGTGATAGTGTTGAAGACAAACAGTCATTACAGGTGGAGTGTTCCAATTTTTTTAAAAAGGGAAAAAAGAAAATTGAAAAAATACAGCAACAGTTTGACATCTGGTCATGTTCTGTTCCCTGAACAGTTGTCCACAGTCTTTCACTTTCTTTTTTTATTTGTTCTCTCCTTTTCACTTTTTCTTGGCACATCTCAATTGTGAATGGGGTGGCAGCATAGCTGCTCATCTTCTTTCCACAGCTTTAAGACTTGTTGATTAGTAACTATGGCTGTGTTTTCATTGTCACAGATTTCTGCTTTTGTTGAACTGTGGCACGTTTCCATCGCCATGTACTTTCTCCATCTTTACTTGAAGTTATCTCATCTCAACCTTTTTCCCTTCACACTTCCTGTCTCCCTACTCATCTCACAGTGAATTTACTGTTATGTGTTTTAGTCACACTGGAAATAATTTTAATGATTGATTGACAGTGGTTCAACATAATATTTTTTTTCCCCTTTGAAATGTAATAAGTAAAAGCTCTTTAGCTCTTTAGAAAGACAAATTATCAAATTCCTTGCATGTGTAAACCTACTTGGCAATAAATCTGGATCTGATTCTGATTCTGATGTGAAACTCTTTTGGTCATTGTAAATAAGAAGCCATGAAGGATTTTAATATTATTTACATCTGACTGTAATATAAAGCGACATAAGTGGGGACCTGAGGATTATTGAGACCTATAATCATTAATTCAAAATTGTTATGTCAATGAGGTCATCTGTCTTCTGGCCAATGTAATGTAATTAAGCATGATGAATTAGCATATTACTCCTCCCTCACACAGACACTCTCACATTGTTACCCTGCCCCACAGCCCCCACACAAGTTGCACTCCTCTGTCACCGATGAGACAGAGAGAGAGAGAGAGAGAGAGAGAGAGAGAGATCCTGTAAGACCCCGGAATGTGAAGTGTTGGAGGAACATTTGCAACTGATGCACAGAGGTAGTAGAGGTGGAGACAAAGCAAGAGAAGAGGACAGTAAAAAGGGAAAAAGAAGACAACAATATATGGATTTAGAGAGGAAACAAAAAGAATGAAGAGGAAACTGACAGAAGTCTGGAAAGTCTCAGGTAGAAAGAAAAGAATAGAAAAAAAAAGATCTCTCCCTTATTTCTCTTGTTTGCCGAGTTGCTTGGCAGAGAGCGCGGCAGGGACAGCAGGACCAGAGTTTTAAATGTGGCTCAGTGTTGGCAGAGCTGTGTGTGAGTGCACTCTGTGGGAGCACCAAATTTTGTCGCCCAGCGCAACATGGCGACTCAGACAAAAAAACACAAAAAAACCCAGCAGAACCCATCAAAACCCATTTACCCTGCTAGTGCATATATAGCCCACAAGCCTGCGGCTGCATTTTCTATACTCACTGGCTCAATTCTCACAAGCCTATATACTCTAGTGCCATGAGGAATGCATTTTAAAACCATGTTTGGGATGCCACACTTACTCTGGTTTCTGGGCCATAGTAAAACAGACAGTACACCGCAACATATTAGGTGACCATTGCAATATTTGTTTAATATGCATATGATTAGCAACACATGTCCATCCTCTCACACTTGATATCTTTTGTGGCATGACAAAAAACAGGGGAAAGGGGGAAAAAATAGGGAAGAGTTTGTTCTCCCATGTGGTTTTGGCCAGTTCTGAGGGGCTTGGAGCAACGCCAGTCTATCCCTGGTCCAGCCTTTGATATGGATGGGGTATTATGTAACGGAATCTATTGTCAAAGAATAAAATAATATGGAGCCAGCATGAGAGGTGTGTTGTGTGCGAGCAAGGTTTTGTGGGCCACAGAGGAACTAAAAAGCAAGTGGCTGAAGGGGCACGGACACAACCCTTTCTCACCTTATCACAGTGCAGACACTGTGAAACACTCCTGCTACCTACTTTGGCTTTGAAATATATTAACAGCAATGATCTCCGCACAGGTTTCTCACTTTGCAGTTGTAGTGAAATGTGTTAGAGCACAGCGACAAATGTTTCAAGAATTCATACACTTGTTGTTTTTTCCTTCCTTTGTGTTTCAGGTTTTTTTTGCATTCACACAACTGCAAGGAATAAGTATAAAGCCTGAGCTGAATTATAGCTGCTGTTGCCACCTCCCAAAAACTACAAATGGGTAGCATTGCACAGATATGAACTTGCTTACCTCCTCCCTGCTGTTTCGTATTAAGCATCACAAATATATCAACATTTTAGACTCAACACCAAACTCAAGAACTTGATCAACTGCATTCAGGCAATAGACAGGACCCCAACAAACACAAATAGAGGAAAACCACGACACTGGCTTTCACCCTCATTCTCTGCCTTGCACTTCTCCTGCTACAGATACAACCCCCTTTTTCCTGTGAGGCTGGGGAGCTGGGACTGAGCATGGGTAGTGAGAGGAAGCCTTAGCCTTTTAGTGGTCTGCTGAGTTCATTATGGCTGAGCTATGGTGAGAGCAACAAACCTCAGCGTGGTTGAACGGCTCACCCACAGCACAATGCTCTGGCGCCTTCAACCCGACACTGGGTCCCTGACCGTCACTTGCTCTCACAGACCAGGAGACAGAGGGGGACGTATAGGCCCTGCACTGTGGCTTTAGGGCTTTGGAACTGTCACCGCTGTGCTAGAGACCAGCAGTTTGATTTGACTGCAGCAGCTAAACACTGCTTGATGCAAATGGGTGCGGCAAGTTATATTTGGACCAGCCGAGGCTGATGATGATTTGAATGAAAGGAAATGAGGGTTGTTTGAGGGCAAGACATTAGAGGGTGAAAGATAAAGCATACACAAACTATACTGTCGTGCTAGCTTGTTGCCAGACTTGGTGTTTTGCCAAGTGAATGACGCAAGATGAAGGGGCGACTCAGTGTAGGTAAATGGTCAAAGGTGGAGTTTGTGTCCGGGAGGGTCAACCTTGACGACACACAGCCAGTAATACAAGACTGGAGTAAGACTGGAGCCTGTGGTTTCTCTACTTCGTATTCCTTAAGGTAATGTTTGGCTTGGTCACGCTCCATTTTTCTTTCTCCCACATTGAGAATCAGCATGACAACAGTCAGTGCTCAGTGACAATTATATTCATGATATTTCATAGAGGAACAACAACGATGTTTGACAGCACAATGTTGACTTTTCAGGAAGGCCAGGAATAAGCATTATGCTTGCACTCAGTAAGGACACCCACACCCAGAACCCCCCAAAATAAACGGCCTGGTTGGGGTTCAAAATCAACATTTGGGGAGCAAATTTCTGCCTGTTTAGTCATTAAGCAGCTTACCGGTTGTGTGCTCATAACATTTTTTTTTAATCAAACCTCAACAAAAAGATTCAATAAAACAATTTAAATCTCATGTCTGATGTATTACATGCTTGATGTAATTCCCTCTTGACTACAGAGAAATGTCTCCTCAGTTCTTCAGCCATGAATCAATAGAAGGGACCTGCCCCACCATAACCATAACCCCTTCAATGTCTTAGCCGTCCCACAACCCACTGCTTCCAGTCACATGTCACAGCCTGGCTAGCTGCATCACTCCTCCGTACTAGAAAAAAAAAAAAAAAGGAGAAAATCACCATTTGTCTTAGAGTCATGATGCCACATGGTTATGAAGTAATGGCAGTGTCAAATTTTAAAGGTCTGAGACAAACGGACAAGAGAGAAGGACAGAGAGAAGACAGAGATGCTATAGGCTGCATTTAAAGGTGACGTAGTGAACTCTTGCTTGTGCCAGCAACACAAACCAACCACTGTAGCAGCTAATGAGCTTGAACTTTGACCCCTTGGCTAGGCAAGGGACCTGGTGCTGCTTGACTGTTTTTATGGTTTCATAGAGGAGTGGGCTAAAGGGGAAATGGTAAAGCTTTCCAATGAACAAGGATATGTTACAGAAATGGATTTTATACTGTTATTTCAGACATGTAGCCTGAAATCATCTGATAACAAAACTCTGGATATTTAAGACATATATATAAAGAAAACACTCCTTAAAGTTCGTCCTTTGGGCAGTTACTGTTTAACTTGGTGCCAATTTGACTTGGATCTCTTTAAATTGAGTTACACATGCTATCATTATGGTCTCTTCTGCTATGCTAAATCACAAATGCCAAAGATTTTGAACAAAAGGTATACATAAGCATAACACACACACACACACACACACACACACACACACACACACACACAGCTAGCCAGGTAGCTAGCATTTCATTTCCTGGCAGTGCTGAAGTGGGTTAGGATGGTGTGCAGGGATTATATGATCGAATATGAAAAGTGATCTGTAGTTTGGGAGGATGGCTATTTTAATAAAACAGACCTTTCACTGTGATATCCCTGAGAAGAGGTGCTCTCATTGCTGCAACCGAGGAAGATGGGGGGGTGGGGGGTGGGGGTTACTAGAGGTCGGAAATCCACAAAATAAAAGATGAAATTACTGGAGTAGGCAAATCATTTAAAAGACATACCTGGATAAAGCAAGACTTTGAAATGTTACTCATCAAACAATGCAGATAACTTATAAACTTATAAAGTAACAACATCTCATCCACAATTATTAAACTTGGTGAATCAAAGAATTTTGCTTGCAGTAGGAGCCTACAGTGTGATGATGTGAATAATAATAATAATAATAATTTAAAAAAAAAGAAATTATTATATATATATAGTTTTGTTACATGTCCAAATATAACAACTGTTTTATTGGCCTGCATACTTTATTCTACTACAACTGGGTAGATGACTTTATTTATGCTTTTGCTTATGGTTCCTCTGGAATTCTGTTTCTCATTTGTCATTTTCCCATCATTCTTGACACTTGACCTCTTTTTCTCAGCTTTGCTTACTTTCCTTCTCTCCAATTATAGTGTGCATATGCATGTAAAGCATGTGAGCAAGCGTGTGTGTGTGTGTGTGTGTGTGTGTGTGTGTGTGCATGCCTGCTCACAACACATGTAAAAGTAGTTGCTCTCCCAGGATGGGACTAATCCCGGGGTGGCAGGAGCATAGGGAGAGCCAGCACATGTGCAAATCTTTCAACTGCGGTTCGCGATGTTTAGTCTTGCTTCGTCAGTACTTCTTGAACCTAGTCCAGAAAAGCTTTCAATCGCCCATAATTCTAGACTCCCTTAGTATCCTGAAGCCCAATCACCCTCTCTGCCCAGAGGACTTCCCCCATCACAAGATGAAATAAATAACAAAACAAATATAACAAAATCATAATCAAAATGTGATGTTGATTTCCCCAGGAGGTTAAAGAAGAAGTGCCTTTGGTTTCTAAAGTTTTTGCCCTGCAGGGACTTTCCAAAAATCACTCATGATCTTTCATCATAAGGCAGATTGGCACCTCCATGGCTAAGATATCACTTGCTTTTCATCCAATTTTCTCTCTTGTCCCCATTTCTCCTCTGAAATATCTCCAGGGCAGCTGATTTGACTAGCAAACAAGCCACATTCTGGCACGAAGGTAGAGGGGGTTTCCCCTACACTTTTGGGCTACAAATCAACGGTCCCTGTCAAAGTACAGCCCACAGTCATGTAATAAAATCAAAAAGGCATCTGAGAGGATGGGGAAGATGGTGCGAAAAAAACATTTAAAGTTAATACATTTAGCTTAGCAATATAAAATCAAATTTCAGTGGACTTCTCTTCGTTTGCTGCATATACTCATATTTCATTTTAGACTCAAGTAGTAAAAATATTCATGAATATTCACATCAAAGGTGTCTCTTTCTGTGTTGTTTGTGTTCACATATAGTGCATGCATATGTATGTGTGTATGTATGTATAAAGGACGTCTCTGCCCTCACTCTCTCTTGTTTTCTCTGCACCTTCAGTTATAATAACACTCAGTGGCCAAACACAGGACAACTGCTCAGCACAGTAATAACTTTTGCATCTGTCGACCAACAGATGCAAAAGCCAACCGGTCACTCAGGTCCCCAGTTCATAACAACAGCTGAGGCTCAAGGCCTTTCTTTGCAGCCACCTCCATATCACGAGTTACAACATCCAATCCCTCCCAAGTTCTTCTCAAACTCCTAAAACATTTTTTTTCAGCCTTTAAAAACTTTTTATTTCTCCTAAACAATATTTTCAACTACCGTTCGTCCTACAAAAATTCAAATTTTGTCTACAACATTAATTCAACAGTTATCTAAAACTAAATTAGACATGCTGAGGCTCCATATGCTTCATCCCAATTCCCAGATATCTCATCACCCCAACCCACTCAACCCATTCACTCGAGCATACAAGGAAGTAGAAGCAGGGCCTCTTGTAACAGCTAAACACACAACACCCAGTGTATCTCTTATACCCCATGACCCACCTCCTGCACACACACACTTCCTCTCTGGGCGGGGGGGAACGTGGAATCAAACAGAAGAAACTTAGAGCTGAAAGTAGGGAATGCGTGTGTCATCTTCACTTTCTCCTGGGAAATATAAGACCCACAGGTGGTTAAAGCTGCTCTGGAAAAAATGAGATTTCCCCAACAAAGAGGCCAAGTTCCACCTGTTAACCCAGTCCCTACAGAAACCAGTAACAGCTGAGCAATATGACCCTCTAAAACATATAGAACAACGCCTTAAAATTGCTTTGGTTGTAAATTAGTGGCTTAACACTGACGAAAGAAAATATATGTACTCATGGGAGTATCTTGTACAACAATATATTTCCATAAAGAAGAGTTGTGTCCTTCAAAAAAACATTGAGGATTCACCACAAGATGGCAGTGCAGCACTTCAAATCAATTGATTTTGATCATGGGATCAGTTGCTCCATCAAGTGTACAGAAGGACACATCACACAACTTCCCTTATTTCCTTCCTTAAACTCATAACACTTTGGATAATTTTCTGTGCAACAGACTGTAGAAAACGCAGTAAAATTACATAATTTTCATGTTTACGTTTTAATTTACGTGTCCCAACTGTGTACTGTGTACTCGTGCCATGCTTCAGCCCCACATTACTGATAACTGATAGTTTTCAATGTAACACAGAGCAAAGCTCCTTTCACTGTTTTTACACTTATTTGGATACAGTGCACAAATCCTGAGCAATATGACCCAATATGATAAAAGTGTAAAGGCAAAATATCACATACGGCTGTTGAATGGATAATAAAGGAGCTACTTGGTACTATTTATGGAATTGAAAGGCACATTCATGTTAATCCAGCTCCTCCTGATTGACTGAGCATCATAAAAGCAGTGCTTCCTTAATCAGTTCTGGTACATAGTTCCTGAAACACCAGCCAATCACTGGAGCAAGTTTAGTATAGATAAGAGTTCTAAGACAATGACGTAAAAGTGAATCCAAGGGAAGAGTGGTGACAGAACCATGTCTTTAAATCCCATCTTTCTCTGAGAGGAAATTGATATGTGCGACTCTCTTATATTAAAACACAGTAGAAATATGCTAATTACTGCCTTCTAGACATGGCGAAGAATGGTAAAATCAAGTTTGCCTCAAAACAGATTGAACGTCTGTCGACAACGATAGATGATTCCTCATTAAACTTTTATCTGACCAAATCGCCTCCACAACCAGACACCGTGGAGCCTGGCAACCCATTTAGTTTGCACATTGCTATTTACCTAAGCAACATGGAAAGTTTTTGTCCAAAAGACAATTTAACTGTATTTCATTTGAAGGCATGGTTAGTGAAGTGGGGAAGTAAAAACAACACTAAAGCCCTCAAAAAGGTTCAGTGTGACAACAAATGCCATAGCAAATATGAATTGGGCTGATCATAACCCAAATGATAGTGAATTATTTAAAATAGTTTTCAATTACTTTTAACAAACTGAAATGATGATCCTTCCAATGGCACTTAATTACTTTCAAATCTTTCCACCAATGGATTTATATACTATGAGTGTTGTGTTTTGAGGGTATTTGAAGGAACTAGCCAGGACCCATGTGTTCCAGCTTCATTGTGAAAAGGTGTCGCTTGTAGTGATGTAATCTGCAGACCTCTAAGCTCTACAGAGAGTTCGGAGTCTTTCTGCTGTTTTACGGCCTGCCACTTCAGTATTTTGGTTTACTATCCCCAGTGTTAATGCCAGCAGCAGCAAGCAGCCCTTTTCAATAAAAAACTCTAAAAACCAGCTGCACACTACCTGCTCAGAACCAAACAGCAGACAGACACAGTTAGTGACTAGCTGGTGAACATATTGGAGCATTTAGTAGCTAAAGAACCTGAATTTTTTTTCAGGAGCTGGTGGAGACCAAAAGCAGAGCTCAAAGACAGTGAATATTTGACATATATTCATCAGGTGGCTCGAGACATCAGTGCAAATGAATGCTGCTCCATTTCTGCTGGATTGATAAATAAGTGACTGTTTGCTAACATGTTTGCCAAATCAATTCTCTAACTTGTTGTTCTGCCCCAATGGACAAAAAATATCCATTAATGGTTTAATGGTGGCAGGTTTAATGTAAATATTAAAAAAATTGTACTCACCAAATAAAGGCTTGTGCTGGAGGTGATAACTAAAAGAAAATAAGAAAATGAGTGAGCACAACTTGGGTTGTTTTTGAAACTGCCTACTATACCTAGTATGCAAAGAAAAGCCTCAGACCAGTTTACCTTACTGTATCCCACACTTTGCCAAATCAGTACATACTGCTAGTACAGTAGGCAGTTTTGAAAATAGGCTTGAGCTTCTTGTTCTTCTTCTACCTCTTCTCGTTTTACGGTGCTTGGCATCCAGCTTATTGGTGCATTACCGCCACCTTCTGCTTCGGAGTGTGGAACAGAATAGACTATCTTCATCCCTTCAGCACAACTTGATGAATCCTGATGCAAAACACCTGCGCTGTTGGATCATGTGACCATACCCAAGAACTCTGGGAACTGTAGTCTCATGATCAAAATAATTGTTTTTCTCTTGTAAATAATGTGAGCATTGTTCTTAGACATTTGGAACTGATATTGACTTAAATGTTACACCTTTTTGTGTCCACCAATTTTTTGACTGATCAAACATTGTTTCCATTTTTTTATTGTGAAAACAGTTGGACAATGAAAACCATATTAGCTACTTTTTGTAATTTTGGTAGCAACAACATTTTTTTTTAAACAATCAGTTTGACCATATTGACCACACTACTGTTTTTATATCACTTTTAAAATCCTTTCACTTTCTACCTCACCCATTACTGTGGTTAAATTAGAACAATCGAAATTGGCAAGTTGGCACGCTCAGTGAACCACTCTCTTATCTATTCAACAGTCTTGGTTCTCAGCCCTGGCATTAGGCCTTTAGGCAGGCATTTACAAGTGCAAAAAGTTCTGTTCCCACTAACTAATCCAGGATTATGGTGGAAATCCACCTTAATAAACATACAAAGCTCATTTACTGACTTCCACTGTCACTGTGATTGTGTAATACCTCTGGGCTTGGAAAAGTGGGTTAATTTGATACAATTTGAGTTGTGTAGAGGAAGAGCTGGCATTTTGTGGAGATAACACAATCACAGGCCTACTATGAGTCCGTGTGGTACCATTATAATGAATGAGAATCAAGTTAGGCAAAGTACAACGGTGTTTTTATGTATGTGATCTCAAATCAGAACAAAACCAATCAGTACACCAGATACTGTAGGGAAGAACATACTACATATCCTTGATGAATATTTCAGCAAGGTAGGATTGCTTTTAATTCATTTTTTTAATGCTTACATGTTTTAAATGTTGTGTTTGTTCCTGTACAAAATACCTAAGAAAAAAATCTGTTCATACATTGCTTTGTAATATTCAACAACTTTGATGTAATAAGGATTTCTTTTGTCCCGCTCACTTGGATATATTTACTTGTACCGTCAGCAGTCAGTCCTGAAGCATGCATAAATATTGATGTATGCCAAACATAGACATGATTCCAAATAAAACAATTAGTCATGCCCATTATTCTCATAAGTAGACAGAGATTTAATTTCCGAATTCATGGATATATTTTATTAATGCCATTTCAGACGGGGAAATGAATGAAGCCAGATCAGTTTGCCGTGGAGAGAGGCTCATGAGCTTAGTCACAAGTGCAGCCTTTAATGTGGTTGCTCCATAATAATGTGCTGGCGGTGTGGAGCAGATGGCTGTTATTAGGCAGTGGGGTGGGGAGATTTGTAAAACTGGAAGAAAAAAAACAACAACTCCATGATCACAGCAAGAAAAGGGAAGGAAAATCAAGAATGTTTATTGTTTAGCTTTTTTACCATTATTTTATTTGATCTTATTTTACCACATCCCAAAATATGCATTCTAGTTTACAATGTTTAAGAGGCAAAATTAACTGTTATTGGAACTGCAAATCAAGCGAATATAAGAAAACATACACAAGAGAAATGAATGAAAGAAAATCACAAACCAAGAAATGGGCGAAATGACAAGAGGATAAGTAGTTTGCAGAAGGCGGCAGTCAATATAATATCATATAACATAATATCATACCTATAAAGTGAATAAAGTATTTTAGTAACCTTTTTTTATTACTCAGCTGTGTTTTTAAGAGCATTACATGAATCTCTAAACTGCACTGTACTGTACGTGTACTGCCCACAAATACAAACATGAAGCTGGTGTTATGAATATCACAACAGAACACTGTAACAGTGAGCTTAATTGCTGACCCTTTGTGATCTCAGCCTGTGCAGGATGTGTTCCGAGTGACATTGTCAGAGAGAAAATGAGCTCAGGAAGGAAGAAGAGAAGAAGCGGAGTCAGAAGGACAAAGAGGGAGAGAAAAACATGGGGAACATAGAGGGTTTCATTTAGCACTTAGGCCACAGCTCAGCTTCCATCTAAGTCCCTGTTGCTACGGATACAAGCACAGGATGCAGAAATATTATTCAGAGTATTTGCCAGCAATGTGAATCCAAAGTCAACATTTGCAAAGAGAAACAATTTACCAATGATATTTAAGTTTTAAAAAAATGTCTACGCTTATATATATACCTTAAAAATCACACTCTACAGTTTAAAATGTACATTAAAAAGAACAATAAAACTACAACCAACACATTTAGGACTGTGTGATCTGTGTGATTTCATGTGTTCATTACTTTGTTGGTTTACTGAGCAAATACAGCCACCCAGATGTTTATTTTTCATTTTGCAATAAAAGATAAAAAATCTTCATGGATGGATGGGCTCTTTTGAAATGTATTGGGTTGTACTGTTTTTTCTGGATTGTGAAACACTTACACACTGGTGATGAAACATGGGGAGGAAGTTAATGATTTAGGCATGTGTGCATTTTATTGTGCATGTCAAAAGAAAATATAAGTAAAAAGTATATTTAAGAAAAACTAAAATAACCAAAGGAATTACACAAGGGGGAATCTGTGAAAGACGAGTTTGACTGTCACCTCTATTAATTTTTACTAGACAGACAAACTAAGAGCCAACTGGCTTTAACTTAAACATTCTAACATATGTTGTCTTTAAAAATCTGTTACTTATTATTTTTTTCCACCCCAATTACTTATAAGTAATACTATATATTGCTCTGCTACACATAGATCACTGTAATTGCTCTTTGACTTGCACTCACCAAACAGCATGTCTATAAAAATCACAACACTCTTACATAACTCAGGCCTTATACATTTATTAGAGAAAAACAACACATTCTAACACCAGAAAATGGCTGAAAACAAACAGTTTGAGGGATAGATTTACTTAATTAAAAATGAATGAAGTCAATGGGGTCCCGAGGTGTGGGTGTAAGGGTTACATAACTGAATCATAATGCAGTTTTTGAGGAATTCACAGCATTTGTTTGGTGTTTGGTGACTCACAAGTCACAGTCATAATGCCGGGCCATACCATAACATGTGGTTTTAGCACAGGGAAACCAGATGACACTTATGTAATAACGCAGTTATGTCAGAGTTCACACTGCAACGTATTACACCTACAACGAGGTGAAGGAAAACAACACATCTTTACTGCAGCAGCTCTCTGTGATGACAAGATACTGATACATACAACTAGAATGTTTTGCTCATTTTGTTCTAAGAGTTAAAAAGAGAGTTAAATACTCAGAAAGACAATAAAGAATGATTTAATGTAATGTTTGTCATGCTTGTATTACAAATTAATTAATTAATTAATTCAGCTGACCATTCTTTATGAAATTCTCTGTGTCCATATCTCACTCTACTTCCTGCATTGTGGGCATCAGTGAAGATGCCCAATTTGCCAGTTTCGGCTTTTGTCAGAGAAATCTTGAATAAGGCAGAACATGAGTGACCATTCAAGAGTATCCAAGATGCTCAAAAACTGTTAATCAGCATGTGACTGCAGCCTCCCTGCAGTTTGGACACATGCACACACACGATCAAATGCACTTATAGCCGAGAGAAACACACTTCTGTTTAAACCACCCAGATCATCCCAGCACTTCTGAAATATTGTATTAATTCTAAGCACTATATAAGTGTCTTAAGCAATATAAACATATAAATGTTTGTTGAAAACAAAGAAAAGTGGATTCAATGCATAGGTAACTGCAAATGTCAACTGATATTTATTAAAGCACAAGTTAAGCAGATAGTTGCATCAACATGCTCCAACTGAAAAATAGTTATGTTGTGAAGTTGGTCTTTTAGTGCAGATTATATGATTGATTACAGAAAGTGATTTGAACTCATTATTGCTGAACATGGTGCATCGAGAAAAAAAGGATTATAAAATACTAATTGATTATGTTTTTATATTTCAATCATTAATAACATGCAAAATATGGGAGAAGACTTTTTAAAATAATCACACTTAGCACCACATTAACATCACTTTACTCAACATGGCTCTTCTGCTGAACCTATGATTCAGTTTCGTGTCAGACAGAGAAGGCCAGGAGAGAGCCAGGAGATTACTTTGTGACGGTTGACAGAACCAAGGAGTCCTACCTCAGTAGTTTTATCTGTCTTGGTTCAGGCTAGAGCAAAATGAGTCACAGCGACTCAGAGACACCTGGTGCTCAAACGAGACCAACCAGTGACACAAGAAGCAGCTGATATCATTTCAATTTCCTTTTCTGAATAAATTAGTTCTACTGAACGGACACAGAGGCATAATATAATAACTGTTATTATTACTTACTGAATGACTGTTTGTCATTCCTATGCTCTATCAGCCTGGAGTAAATCAGTCTGTTTGATGTGTGATTATATTTTATGTATTCTATTATATTTACTTTGTTTCATCAAGGTCTTTGAATGGTAAGTCATAAACAGTTGTCAATCCATCAGTTTACACAATTAATAAATTGAGGGTTGCCCATTTTTTGTTGTCACAAAATAGATAAAGATGTAAGACTTACAGAATCTATTAAAAACCTTTTATTCATTTTATCCCTGTAAGTTTCATTTTTCCAGTTCCAATTTTCAATTTATTTTATTATTGCGTATTTTATTTTGTTTAATTATTAGTATTTTGAAATTTAGCACTAAAACTTATACATTTTGATTTGATCAATCGACTTGTTGTTGTATTGTTGATTTTGAATAACAAAAGCTGTCATGAAATGAATGAAGGTCGTGTCTTATTATGGTGACAGTTATGAGATGAACACTTTCTGATGAATTCGACTTCCTCTACATTTCTGAAATAAAGTTCCAGCACTCAAAATAATAATTGTGACATTTACCTACAGGAATTCTTTTAAGGTCATTTCATTTTAGCCTTTCTCAGAATCAAGTTCCTTCAATGGGTTGTCATTCTGTGTTAATGTAGGTAATGTTAGAAACTCGGTTACTGTGGCAACAACTAAAGCGCACACTGAAATTATAAAAATAATATTTGTCCATTTTCTTTTTTTGGGGCTTAACATTCCATGCATTCATATGACAGCTTGTCAACAGCATGTTGGCAGATTTTATTGGTTTTCATGTATGGAGGTCAACTATGTACAAAAACACCTGGAATATAGCTAACCAAATATAATGTCGTGTCTGATTTATATACAGAAACATCTACAGGTCAGTCTTCATACATGAACGTAAAATTCAGCTCAGCGTGTATGCACAGCTGGCTGAGACTGAGGGTTTGTTTTTCTTTGTGTGCTTTTTAGCTTTTGTCACCACTGTTTTCACTCTGAAGAGTTGTTGATGCATTTTTTAATTAAATTACTCTCTCAAAATAGCTTATAGCATTAGCTGTGTGACCCAGAGCCTGGAGCTGTAAGACAAACACAAGTTAGAGCGTAGAGAGAATCAGTTGTCTCAAAGAGTGACACAAACACAATCAAAGTTAGTTTATAGCTCTCGGGCAGCTAATGACATTTTGTTATTTTATTTCAACACTGACTCAACTTTTGTAATGAATGCATCAGATGTTTAATGGTGCTTGAGATGAAGTGAATCTCAAATGTAACAGAAAAAGGACAAGGACAACAATATTTTTAAAAGTGTATATCTCTTGGGTAATGAGGGAATGAAGATTAATATGAAAGCAGAGGAACATAAATGTCTGTAGGGATGTTCTTTTGTCGTTAAAATGTCATCCAAAGTACCTTACTCTTCCATGTAGGTGTGCATGGATTGTTTTTCACTTTATTCAGACATATTTGTATGGCATTAAAAAGAATGCTTGACTTGATACCTGCAACCTTTCTCTGATTAAAAACACTCAGTCATTTGAGAGTGTTGTTGTTATTTTAAGTGCTGACTCATAAGATGATCAGACAGCAGACAGCCCTCTTATAAATGATACACGGTCGATAATTGCATTAAAGTCGGGCACTTGTGCACTTGTCTCCAAAGAAAAGGAAAAACTCCCTGAAGGAAAGTTGCATGTTTTCTGTGCTGAAGAGTAATTCAATTCCTTTGAATGTCTCAGCAAAACAACCACAATGGGGTGTTTTGAATTAGTGGTCTCTGCCAGACACAAACAAATCCAATTGGAGGGCTATAGGGGCAATGTGTGGAGCATGGCTTGTGTGCTCTGATGGGGCAGTAAGAAAAATACTAATGGTTTCAAGTGAGTAAAGGAGGAAACAATGTGGCTTTTATGCCTTGGCCAGTAATGAACACCTGTGAAAATTACATGGGAATATAAAAAATACAAGCTGTAAAAAAAAGCCTCTTCAAAACAACTGGCATATGAGGAGAAGGTTACCAAAAAACAACAAAATGGGATCACCAGTGAATGCGACATATCAAAGATTAATCTGGTTATTAAAACGCATACAAAGTGACCAGAATTAAATAAATGAAGTGTCTAATACTCTTTTTCCTAAGGAAGGACGCCCAGACCCCTTGCATAATACCGAGGCCACTGTGGATTTTTAGAAAAATCCTAGAAGTGGATACACATGTATTTTGCCAAGAAGGCCCAGACCCATGGGATGTATTAATATCTGCTGCTTACATGAAAACACATTTATGAAACTTTTTTAGTTGACCTAACAATTAATTAAAACATTATTTATGTGTAATACAAGAAATGAAGTGACTATAAATGTGTGTTGTATATATATATATATATACGTATCTACTGTACATTCTCCTTCTCTTCACACAGATCTCCTCTCTCACCGTCCTACCACCTGTCCTCTTGACTCTATTCCCTCCCCTCTTCTTCAAACCATCTCCCCCTCTATCATAACATTTCTTCTGCATGTCATTAACTCATCTCTTACTTCAGGGACCTTTCCCTCTGCTTTCGAACAGGCCCGCGTCACACCACTACTCAAAAAACCATCTCTCAACCCATTTCTCCTGCAGAACTACAGACCAGTATCTCTGTTACGATTTCTATCCAAAACACTAGAACGTGCCGTTTTTAACCAACTGTCTATTTTCTTCAAACAGAACAACCTCCTCGACCCCAACCAATCAGGCTTCAAACACGGTCACTCCACAGAAACTGCCCTCCTGTCGGTCACTGATGCCCTCCAGTCTGCCAGAGCTGCGGGGAGATCATCTGTTGTCATCCTGCTAGACCTGTCTGCAGCATTTGACACAGTCAAC